>CM064512.1:60840605-61036333 GCA_032716605.1 Paralithodes platypus | reverse complement strand
CGCGTCTACAGAACTCGAATCCACCAGAACCCACCGGAATGATTGCAAAAAAATTTAAATTTTAGCCACTTCGTCCCCATTCTGGTCTATTCTTGTACGTGTTCTGGTTAGATTCTTGTCTATTCTTGTGTTTCGATGTGAGGTTCTAGTCGTCACTCGATTGAAACGAGTGGTGAGTGAGCAAAAAGTTAGTTGGCCATGCGTTAACTTTCTAGGATTTATCGAAGTGAAAAAAACCGTTAAAAATTATCGAGGTACATTTCTAGTCGTATCCTGGTCGCATATAGAGTCGCATTCTACCTATTCTGGTCATGTTCTGATGTAATTGTTATAGTCGATGACGACATCGAAATTACATTGAACGTGTAACTCGATGCCACTCGATAATGACCGGAAGTCAAAGGGAGGACAAGTGTGATTAGTCCACTTTAAAATTGAATGTAATGGACAGAGAGTGGAATATAAACCCGAATTAAGAAGAATACAACTGGCTGACGACTAGAATATGACTGGTAGATGACTGAACACTTGCTTGATGTATTGAGTGTACACTGGATGTCGACTCGCACATGACTAGAAGTACTAGAAATACAAGTGGAATCCAACTAAAAGGTAACTGGAATACAACCAGAATATAAATCGAATAGGTGCGACGGCCCCAAAATTATACCGGATGTTGAAAAACACAACAAAATAAAAAAATTAAAAATACAAAATCGGCCCTATACGAGGCCATTGTATTTCTAGTTAGTACCTGGGAATCAAAACGTACTCATCTAATCTCTCCACACCTTAACTCCGGCTTCCCCGCAGTTGTGTCTAACAATGAAAAGTGATCTTCCTTCAACCAGCTGTGTGAGTTTAACGGGGGTAAGGGTTACTTTTTGGTCTATTTTTGTATTTAGTTTAGTATATATTTTTTTGTTTTTACTTTCTTCGCTAGACATCCATCAAAAGCTTAAAAAACACACTCAGAATGCGAGATTAGTTTGTAAATTTTTCGGTAGAAAAACGTGTCCCAGCCGATGGCCAGTTACTCCTAAAGTTACAGGGCTCGCTAGCGCTCACCAGGAAATCAACCGATGCCTAAATGGCACGAAAGAGTACTTAATATTAACAAAGAGATAGGGCAATTTTTGTTATACCCCCCAAACTAATGGAATGAAACGTCATTAAAAATCTCAAAAAAACATAAAAAAAGTTGTTTTTTTGGGCGTAAACATGAAGGGAGAGAAAGGGGTGTTCCAGGGGGAAAAACCCTATCCCACCCCCCACCCCCCCTTTCCCCTCGGGTACGTGTATGTGTGTATGGGATTTGAAAGTGCGTATGTTGCCGTGGTGACGTGCCCTGTTACTACTGGTGTTGCCTCGTGAACCAATCCTCCCTTTATATACTCAAAGGTTCCTAATCAGAGTCACCTTATGGCTATTCGAGTTACGTTCACGTTCAACTTAGTTCAACGTACGTTCGACTTAACTTCATGTAGATCTGGTCATGATATTCTGGACATTCCGGTCTCATTCTGGTCATTCGAGTTGCATTCGACTTGGGACTCGAATAGGCTTCTTTCCACATCCGGTTTCATTTGAGTCACTAGTACTGGTTAACACTCCGACTCATATTTTGGTTACATTCGAGATCCATCGAGTTACGTTCGAGTTTGACATTTCGGTCATTGACGGTGCTTCGCCCATTTCTACTCTCTGAAGTCACACTCAATTACAGGCCGCGGTTTAATTCTCGTCAAATTCCGGGATGAAAAGTTCGATTTCCAGTGGGTTCTGGTGGTCATTAGACGCGGGCCTTTAAGAAGATTATAAAGACTAATCACCATCAGTCATTACTTTGGAAACATACTCCACCGCCTTTTTTTTTTTTAAACAGGCAGGATCTTTAAACATCGAAGACAGTACTAAACTTCAAATCTCATGCGACGATGTATAGAACCGTGCTTATAGTCTATTTGCTGTAAGTAGGCGAGAAAGAATGCATTCTGTACTATGGCAGACGCATAGAACAGGGGTTACAGCAAATTGGCTGTAAATTTCCACATTATAGTCTTTGCCTGACCTTTCCTAACTGGTAGAAATATTAGCTCGAAGTACTCTAGTTGTTGTTGAGTTACAGGAGGGTTAGAGGGTAATGATTTCTCGCCTTGATCTTACAGCGAATTAGACTAGACCAACCCTGCTCATTCGGTTCACTCGCCTTACCCCTCCCCCACCACCGTCACCGGGAACCTACACCTCCCACCACCCCACCGTTTTTTTTTTTTTTTTTTATTTTCCTGAGGGGATTGAGGGAGGTAAAAAGCAAGAACTGCCTTATAGCGATCGTGCCTTCCCCATAGTTGAAAGAGTGACAAAGCCCAAAATCAGAGGGACCACTCGTGAGGGCCAAAATGCCGTTTTCTGACACACAGAGTTTGAAGCAATTTAAGTCATCGTGTAAGAGGGAAGAAGGAAAGACTGATTCTGGGGATTTGATTGAGGAGCGACATCCAGGAGCTCAGCTGTTTGCGTGTAAGATAAAGCGTGTTGAGAGTAACCTTTCACTCTTGGGTTGGAGAGTTGCACAGAGTAGGGGTGGGATTGCGTTGCAAGGACGCAGGTACCACGGTGCCCTACGTAAAGGATGGTCGGGTTATACACGGCGGAAAGCGAACCCACCTTCTATGGAATCATCCGATGGTGAGGGAGGGGGGTTGGCCACTTCTACCCCGCCTACCACTTAGGACGTATTTAGTTGCATGTGGCAATTAGTTGCCATGGCTGGCAACAAGATTTCTTTTTTCCCCTGCATCACAATCTTTGATGGATGCTCTGAGGAAAGGACACTGATTATTATAGTAGCTGGATAGAATAGCGGATGGGGGAGAGGAGAGATGCAACAGTAGCGGCTGGGAGGAGAGACGAGAGGATTGCAGAGAGTTGTGTGATTTTTGGGTGGACGGGATGTTTAGGGTCTACGAAAGACCTGTCCTTGCAACCTTTGTCTAGGAGAGTGGTGTGAGAGGAACCCTCCACACACACATCAGTGAATCCCAGATACTCAATACAAGGGATTGGACTACACTATTGCCCATGCTACAGAGCAAGAAGCTGTGGGTGCAGGTTGGGAAAAAGAGCCCCCTAAGTCTGTTGAGCACACCCAGTTGCTGGGAGGATGCCTTAGTAAGAATAGTAATATGGTCCTTCCAAATGAGAGCAGAAGGAAAAAAAGAGACCCGGACAAGAATAGTGAGAGAAAGAAATGAAGGATTGAGTTTTGTATTGTGAAGAAGAATAAGGGATAGTCCGCGGGGAGGTTCCAGTTTAGGGTGTAGGGTGTTAGATTAGTGGGAGAAATTGGGTTTTGGAAGCATTAAAGGTTTACAAGGTTTTCTCTGCCCCAATATGGAGATAAGTATTTAGATCAGAATTTAATTTAAGAGTTCTATTTGTCCATTACGTTTTGTCGTTGAGGGTATTGCTGGCTGGGGTGTTCTGAAAAACTAATGGTGGAGTAGTGGAAGGGTGAGTCGTCTGCGTATGAATGGATGGGAATTTGATGTACAGTTGAGACGATCATTTAATAATAAATTAGACAGAGAATAGGAGATAGGACAGCTCACTGCGGAACACGGAGAGTTTATAGGGTGAGGAAGTGTGTGGATTACGATGGCCGTCCAACACAACTCGCCGCGAACTATGAGTACACAACGGCGGACGGACGGGAAAGTGAAAAATTAGAGACAAAGACACAGATAGAAAACCGCAGGAGGGTAGTTTGATTATAGTGGGTAGTTTTAGAAAGGTAGTCAAGAGATGAATGTGCCAGACTCTATCGAAGGCTTTCGATATGTATAGTGCAATAGGGAAAAGTCTCACCGAAAGGTCCCGAACAGGAGGATGAACAAGAGTTAGTAAGATATGGAAGAAGCTCACCAATAGAGCGACCTTCAAGGAAAATAAGCCATTATGGCGGATCTGAGGGGCTGAGCCAAATTCATGAGAATGAAGAAAGCTGCATACGAAATTGGTGGATGCAAGCTAAGCACGAATAGTTCACACAACAAACTTTTAGAAAAGACAAGAGATGAGAGCAAATTGGACGATAGTGTGGAGGGTTTTTGAACGATGAGCGGTCAACCGCTTTGGGACAGGTTGAATGTGAGCAAACTTCCAGAATGAAGGGAAGAGTTTAGAGGATAGACAGCGACGCAAGGCGTTTTCCTAGGCCGGGAGTCAGCACCGGAAGAACACTTTTGAGAAAAAAAGGGAGGAACACCGTCCGGACCGTACGCCTTATTTTGTATTACGCCCCAGAGAGGGTAGAAAGTACATCTTTGGAAGAGATTAGGATATTAGGACTAAGTAAGAGAGAGGAGGTGTGGAGAGGGAAAGAAATAGCACCGGAATCATCCAAGGTGGAGTTTCTAGCAAAAGTTTGAGCGAAAAGCGGTGTTTAGCTTTGTCAGAGGAAGAAGTGATGGTTGTCCCATCAGAATGTGGAAAGGGGACGGGAAAGATGAGGGAAGATTAAAATGTTGGAGAGGTTTTTGGCTCGATGCCAGAAAGCTTGGGAAGAGCTAAGTTAGGCTTAGTTAGTGCATTTGCATTTATTATTGATGAAAGACGTGTTTGGGCAACAGTCGACAAGAACAGATTTGGCTTGCTTCTGGGCCGAGAAACCTCGGAAGAATGAGC
Source organism: Paralithodes platypus (assembly GCA_032716605.1). Taxonomy (NCBI): domain Eukaryota; kingdom Metazoa; phylum Arthropoda; class Malacostraca; order Decapoda; family Lithodidae; genus Paralithodes; species Paralithodes platypus. The sequence continues at coordinate 61,031,644 of CM064512.1, read as the reverse complement.
GGTCTTGAGTTGTAAGGTGTCGGTACCGTTTGAATGCTTCATCCTTCTTGCGGACCCGCAGTAGAACAGGGCGCCGTGAATAAACCAAGATTTGTTCGCATTAGTCTGAGGAGAAAGAGAAACTGGAATGTAATGCTTCCATGCCCGATATGATTACATTGGTAAGGGCGGTCAGCACTATACGAGGGTCCCCGGCCACGGAAGCAGAAATCATGCAATGGGACTAATTCAAAGAAGTAATGCGGAGGAGAGCCTACCAGGTCGGCAGTTGCAAAGTGCCACAAGCGACGCCGGCTAGGAGGATCGGGTGGCCGTTACTGGAGAGATAGGACAGGTTGACAGAAATTAGTTTATGGTCGGAGGGCACCCCCCAAAGGAGGAGGGCGGATGTAGGGGGGGGAGGGAAGGTCAGAGAAGGTTCCGTGACAGGTTATAAGAAGGAAGAAGGGTTATAAAAAGGGTTAGAAGTTGGAAACAAGTCAAGAATGTTGGGCATTGGAGGACCCTGATCTCCGAGTGGCGATAGAGATTAAGTGTGTGCGGGTTGCTGAACTAACTGCTCTAGGTCATTTAGGATAGAAAAGACGTACGCTTGTTGAACCAGGTGGAGGCACAGTAGTGTGGGGTGAGAGCCATTGGCGGTGAATGGTGAACGTTGAAATCTAAGATGGAGATTTTCTGAAGAAAGGAGAAATAGATTAGAATGTGGTTCACTGTAGAGTTTTTAGATAGTCAAAGAATTTGGGGGAAAGTTGGTAGGTTTAGGGGAAAGATAGGCAGCACAGAAATATTTAGTAAGAGAATGAGTAGGAAAAGGGTTGACCCATAAAGTTGAGATTATTACAGATCAATGCTGTCGAAATCGGGAACACTGAGTAGGCAAGTGGGAGTTTGTTCTGCACATATGCCAAACATCCGCCTTTGGTCTTTGAAATTAGGATAGAGAACGTAGGAGTGATACAGAGGGAGAGGGGATGCTGGATGTTGCTACAGGACACTCTTGAGTATGTTTTTGGTGAAGGAAAGAGAACGATCAGGTTTGTAGGAGGAGAGATGGTATGTTCCTTCCTTCTCTAGTTTGTCTAGCACGGGCACCTTATACCGAATTGATCGAGACATCCAGTGTATAGGCGGATGATGGGTGTGGGTGTGTTGAGTCTGGTAATAGGATACTACGAGAGATGCTACTAGTAGTTCTTTTAGTGTTCTTGAATGCTTGTAGACGTTGTTCTGTCCATAAAAAATGTGTTCGTCTTTTACTGGTTAGGTCATGAGGGGGTCTTGGCAATGGTGGCAAAAATTCTTGACAAACCTGCGGTTATATAGGATGCTAAGCCGAGGAAAAGCTCGGAATCCTTTGAAATTTGTGGTGAGAAGGATTGTGATAATGGTATCTAGTTTGTCAGGAATTGGGGCAATTCCTTTTTCTGAAACGATGTGTCCTAGAAATTGAACTTCCTTTTTGGCCAGCCGTTATGTTTGGGTTTATATTTTCATTAGGGGGATCGTTACGTTGAGTAGGAAAGTGCAAAAACCAAAAATGTAAGAAAAAATTCTTGGTACCCTGCGAAAAAATAAGTTTGCACAATGGATCGCCTTACACGTTAGGTTTTCGGCATGCCTCATCCGGAGTGCGTTTGATAAATAGGTTCTGCTGACGGAGGGCCCAATGCGCCGTTTTTTTTTACCATTAGACTTTTCTAGTTACAGTTTTTTCATCTTGGGAAAGGATAATGTCTACGCGTGAGTTTGAGGAAGGTGTAATGTCGATTAGGCTTCGCATATGCATATTTATAGGTGATGTACGGTACCGCAAAAAAAATCCCGTAATCTTCCGAGCCCTGCCCTCGCCGCGCAGCCAGATATTAAAAAATAAAATAAAATGTCTAATGATCTCAGTTCTTCCTGTTAGTCAATCCTAGAGAGTATGGCACTCGCTATTGAAAATTGCGATTCCATCCCACAAAATTTGCGCTGACTCAAGTGATGAAAAAATAGAGCTTTCAGATCATTTTTCGACGGAGGTATTGCGAAAAGGGAGTTTGGGTGTAGATTTCAATTAGGGGGATCGTTTAGAGTGAGGAAAGGTGCTAACAAAATTAAAACAAAATTCTGGGTAGGCCTATTATAATGTACACCGCCAAAAATAAAAAAAAAATCGAGATAGCGATACAAGTAAGTTTTCGGCAGGCCTCCTCCGGAAATGCGTTATCAATCGTTTCTGCTTGCCGGAGGGCCAAGATGCGCCGTTTTTTGTACCGTAGTCGTAGAATTTTCTTAAGGGGAACAATCGGTTTTTTCGGCCTTAAAAAGTCGCGAAAATCCTGAAAATACCATTAAGGGGTTTACTTAACAAGAGTCAACATCCATTCATAAGCCACAGTGAATGTCAAGGAAATTTATTACTGAAAACTCAGTAGATTTTTTTTTTTTTTTAATGTTTTCCAACACTTTTCCTGGAAATTTCTAAAAACTTTATTATGGCGAACTTTGAACTTTGACATTCTCAGTAATTACGGTTCGTACGAGGTTCATAAGTATATAAATGGACAGAGCGTGAAATTACTCTACAACCTCCCCTCTGCTTTATCTTCTACTCTGCCTTTGTGTTCCTGCGTAAAAATATTGAAAACAAACACAAAAAAGTTTTTAAAAATGTTCAGCTAGTTACCTTTAGAGCTTGCACATGTTTTTCTCACAACCGGTTTGTCGCACTTCCCCGATGTTTCACTAAAATGTATTATTGGACCTATAGGACTGGTGTCTTTACCAGTGGACAGGTAAGAACAGAGACGAAAATATCAGGTCGCTATAAAGCCAATTTTACTCTAGTAAATAAAAAATCACACTATGGTCGTCAACGTTGGAATTTTCTATAACTTATATTAACCGGAAATCCGTAATTCACCAAAATCCAAAAAATACAGAAAATAGATAAAAAGGTTTTTATAGCAACTACAGATCCACACATTTTGTGAGTTGTGTGATCACATAAAACATGTGCTATGGGGATTTCTGTAGGAGTTTGAGTTGCAGCGATGTGCTATAGTTTTCAACCGTTGTTTTTACCTAAATTGAAAAGAAAAAGGCAGTTTTATGGTCAGTTGATACACCCTGTGCCAAATTTAATTTAAATTGAAAGTAAGGACCAGGAAGTTTATAAACACCAAGGTCGGTCCCCGATAACCCAGTGTTACTCAACCTTTTAGCGACTCCATTCCCCCCTTCATGATATTTTGCACATTTGTGTGGCTCCCCGGTCATTTTTCTCCCAAATCCCCCCCCGACCAAAAAAAGGTTAAAAAAAAAAAAAAAATTTGATGAAGAGAACACCCTGTGCATTATTACAAAGTTTATGTCATAATTATTTAATATTTGAGTAGATTTCTGTGATATGCTTAACTTACATCACTTGCCTACAAAAGACTAGCGGACACTAGCAAATTGGAATCTGGTTGAGCAAGAGTTCAATTAATCTCTGCATACTTTATCACACATCAGTGGGAAGGCTGATATTGTTTCTTTTCAGTCAGTTGACGAGATCCGAGGTTGTGTCACGGCATAATGCACATCTCATGTCGGGGTCCACATCCAATCGGTTCAGGCTTCTTATTCTTGATTCGTAGAAGGGTGGAGAAACCAGACTCACATAACTAGGTAGTTGAAAAAGGCAAGAGTAATCAAAGTGCAATCTCACTGACCTTTGGATATGACTGATGCATTGAACACCAGAATACATTCAGAGATTTTTCTTTCATAGAGATATTTGGCAAAGAGGAATCATGTTTGAGATCAAGGAACTCGTCCTGAAACATCACTGGGAATGGTAAATAATATCAAGAAGTGCCAGAGAGTGGATTCATTAGCCAACTTCCCTTCTTCCTCGCCGAATTCTGGGAAGTACCTATAAGTTCACTTTCCAAGGAATTCAGATGATGTAGTGATTTCAGTTTTACAGTAATGGGTCAAGCATGACTATCGGGATTTGTTGATGTCAAGGGGACAGCTGAAAGGTTTATTTCAACGGAACATGGCAACATTCGGGAAGACTTTCCTTTGCCAATTCTGGAGCTTGGTAAACGCACAATCCACGAAGGTTTGAAAAAATCCAATCAGGTGAAAAACACATTTATTCCTTTGCCCTGTTAGCTTACCGATTCAACACTTATTAGCTGCTCAACTAGATAAGCTTGGCCTAACAATATGGTCAAGCCTTGCCTCCCCCCGAAAAACACTCATTGACAGTGACTCATCTATGTCATCTCATTCCTTGCATTATCAGAAACAATTTAAGCACGGCACACGAAGTGTCAAACACTCTAGGATCCCAACATTGCCCTTGAAAGCCAGCGCACTTTGGAGTAATAAGAAAAGAGGAGAGCTTCAATGCTCCAGAAGTCCATGTCATCTACACGAAAGGTGTCTGGAAAAGGCGAGAGTTCAGGGTATCAGCTTTTACAAATTTGACGCCATTGACCCACGGACTCCAGGATCTTGGCAAAGTTCATCAAGGCGGGTTTTCGACGCCAGTGCCAAACCGCTGGATCATACAATGAACCCCCTTGGCATTCGGCGCTACTTCCTTGACACATTTATGAAAACCATGATTTAATCCCAGCATCGCTGGAGACCGTCTGTACAGACTCCACGACAATTTTTCCAGGGGATCTGTTAGCCCGGGGTTGCTCTCACCCGTCCATACGGCGTGCGTTCTCCTCCGCGTTCTAATCAACCGACACTGCACAAACATCAATTCGCACACATACATACATCACACGTACACACACCTGTCGTAACAATATGCTGTAGACAAAGATTTGATTAAGTCAGACTTAATCAATTAAAACCAAGAAAATTTCTTTGCCAGCGACAGTGATGCACAATTTTGTTACTATTCAGATTCCTAACATTATTTAGAAATGTATAATGTGCAAGACAGCCCAACATGACCCGACGTAAACTCTTGCCATGGCCCCCTTGGGGGCCATGGCCCCAGGTTGAGAACCACTGCCTTAACCCGTGGAACCCCGGCTAGTTTTGTAATGTTTGCGCACCTAGAACCCGGACCGGTTTTCAAATAAAAAATGGTTTTATTCCAGTAACAATAGCGAATGGGATAGAGAATAAAGGAAAAAACCACGAAAAACCGCGTCAAAAAAGCTTTAAATAATGGTTCGCTGACAGAGCCCCCGGAAAACGGGATTTTACAAGAGTAAAAAATTGAAGGCAATGTTGATCCCAAAAAAAAACAGGTTATTGTGCGCTCGCGACGCACGCCCGTTGGGACTGTTGAGAGTTTTCAACCATCGGCACGGTTGGGCGTGGGATACGTACACAGTGCTGCATACAAAATCTGAGCCCTCTTGAGTGGCTACACCTGGAGGTTACGGTCGGCGGGCATATTAGGAGTGACGCCGTCAGGCGCGTCTCTGGGGCTGTGCTATGCATTGCCGTTACACAGTAACATACGCCGACGCGTCAGGACGCGTCGCCTGGGGCTGTTACGGGTTAAGTAGGGTCATTTTGGGGGTGTTTGTGACCAAGTCTCCAATACCTTTGGTTTCTCACGTTGATTTGGTATCTAGGACCTTTTTAGAGAGAACAAATAAAGCTCCCAAAACCGTTCCGGAGAACATTTTGAAAAAGTGCGTTTTCAAAAATCCCCTATCGAGAAAGATTACTCGAAAATAGTAGTAATGCAATACATAGGGGGGACTAATTTTTTTTATCTGAAAAAGAAACAATATCGATGTCATTTCCAACTATTTCCGCCCAGGGGCTTCCATTGGTTGAACGTTATTTTTTTATAAACAAAAAAAAAAAAAAAACAAAAAAAAAAAAAAAAAAATCATTCTGACCCATAAATTCAATGATGGCTGCTCAATTGACATTGGAAAAACATAGAGAGATTTTTTTTCAGACTTGAAAATCACTTCAGTAATTACAATAATACTTTAATCTTGGTTGACAACACACTGCTTTGAAACATCATGAAGAGGATTTTTAGGCAGTGTTCTATTGCAGTCTGAGCCCCCTATGATAACTTCATATTCGTCCATGAAAACATTGTACAATTCAACCCGTGGAGCCCCGGCTAGTTTTGTAAGGTTTGTTGCACCAGAACACGGCCGGTTTTCAAAAAATGGTTTATTCCAGAAACCATAGCGAATGGGGTAGGAATGAAGGAAAAACCACGAAAAAACGCTCAAAAAGCTTTTAAAGAATGGTCCTACAGAGCCCCCGAAAACGTATTTTACAAGAGTAAAAAATTGAAGGCAATTACCCCAAAAAACCAGGTTATTGCGCGCTCACACACACGCACGTGGACTTTGAGAGTTTTCAACCATCGGCACGGTTGCGTGGGATACGTACACAGTTCCCATACAAATCTGAGCCCTCTCGAGTGGCTACACCTGAGGTTACGGTCGGAGCAATTAGGGTGACTCGTCAGACGCGTCGCTGGGGGCTGTGCGTTACATACATCGCCGACGCGTCAGACGCGTCGCTGGGGCTGTACGGGTTAAGACAACAATGGGAGAGAGCCGTGGGTTCACTAGCACCCCAATATTGACCCTACTGTTATCGGTCACTAATTAAAAAACGTAAAACTTGCAAACTAAACAAACCAAAATTGGGACAAGGACAATATAAAGTTCAAACTAATAATCAACATACCTTATTGTGGTGAGATGTTATTATTGAGCTTATGCATTACATTTTCAAAAATAATTAAATATTCACATACAAAAGCTTTAATATCAGTATCCTAATGTGTATGTTTCCATTTTCAGGAGACTCCTGATTTGAAGACAATGGAGAAAGAAGAAAGCCATGTACATAATGCTGACTACAACTGCCTTCTAAACTGTGGACAGCCATGCACCTCAAAGGATCAACCTTGATAAAATCAAGCAAGAGAAGTGAGAGTCCATCAAGAACAAAGCTCTCAAATGGAGGGAGCTAGATCAGTTTGGTGATGTCTACGATATGGTGGATTGGCAGAGAGGACCTATTGACCATTTTATGCATGCAATTTGATATACATCGATCTCTAGCAATGACAAATTACATAAAGCACAAAAGAGAAAGCATAAATCAGAGGAAAGCACTACACCATCAAAGAAACAAGATATTTCTCCATCACCCTCAGGCAAGAGACTATGTTCTTCATTAGTATTATTACATGATAAAGATCTATGTATATGGTGCATGAAAGGAGAGTGTAAATCTGGTCGTCGTGATGACCAACTCTGTTTTCCGTCAACTGAACTGCTTGGGAAGGCTTCAAGAACCATGCAGTTTTTATTGAAGATAGAATATTAAGAGATAGACTGAGTACTCTCATAGCCTCAATTCTGGACAGTAGAACAGCCTTCGGTTTAGAAATTCGCTACCATCGTAAGTGTTGGAGAGAAAATATGTAAATAATCCACCTTCATTGACAGATGAAAATATTAAACACTTACAAGGAGTTACCCTTCAGCATGCAAGAGCTATCTTCTTTCATCACATAAAACAAGTCATCTTTGAAGACCATGAAATCCGAACATTACAAGGACTTCTACAAGACTACAACCGGATCGTTTCAAATCATGGCCTTGGTTCAAATGTCAAATCCAGCCATGTTGAGAATTCCTCTTCAAAGAATTTGGAGAGCGTATTGGATTCCATGAACGTGGTCCTAAGAGGAGTGAAATTGTTTTGATAGGTCAGCAGCAGGTTCATATATAGACTCAGCAATATCAACACTAGGTATAAGTAATGAGCACCTAGGTAGGAATTTTGCAGTTCGACTGAGGGAGCAAATTCAAGAAACCCCAACTCTGCCCTGGCCACCATTAATTCATGAACTGGAAGATGAAGAAAAATTATGAGTTTTTGCTTAAATTCATCACGTGGTTAAAACACCCTGAAACTTCAACAGTTGACAGAAGTCCAAAGGCCAAGGCTCTAGCTTCTCTTTTCACAGGTTATGTTACTGGCAAACCAACATAATTTCAGACGACTTTATCTATTACAGGCATGGACTTACCAGAAGCAGGAAAATCATAGACATCTTACAGAAAGAAGGACTTGGAATTCAGTACAATGATGTTCTAATGTTGAGGGATTTTTGGTCAGTTAATGACCTGACACTCCACAAACTGCCCTTCTGAACTAGTGGAGGGTAGACCTGCGGTAGCTATTGTTGACAATGATGACTTTAAAAGTGACACTGACTGGTTCTGATCAATCTCACGGCACAAACGTGATGTTTGTACAGCGTGATTCTTTTGCACAGGAAAATTATGGAAACATAGTACAGCAAGAGCGCCCCAGTACATCCCAAAAATTAGCTTCAAGCCTTTCATCAAAGTTGAAGGATATATGAGAGAATATGAAGGATGTGACTCCCTACAAGACTGTAAAACGGGGAGAACCAACCCTGAGGGAGAAGCAAGGAACTTATACTGATGAAATAGACACGTCTACCCAAAGAACTAGGCATAATACATACATTGCCAAGAACAGGGGGTGAATGTAATAGACCACCACCAAGCGACCAAACTATCCCAAGGTTCGCAGGATTCCATGCACGTATTGAGGAACCTGTAGAAAAGAGCAAGGCAAATCTATCGCATGAACCTATCCAAATCCTCCCAGCAAAACAATCTTGTACGATGTAATGATTAAGCTTGTGCAGTCAGCAAGGAGAAAAAATGCCTTTTGCCATGATTGTTGGTGATTATCCTGTGTACTCCCTAATGTGGAACTCAAGAGTGAAAATCCAGAGTTGTTCAATAAGCTCATTCCATTTATGGGTTCATTCATACACAGATGTCTTTCATGCATACCATATATAAGAAATTTAAGGGCTCAGGACTCTCAGATGTTTTAGTAGCTGCTGGGGTGGTAGCTGATGGCTCAGTGGATCAGGCAATGAGAGGAAAGCATTTTTAAGAGAGGATTTCGCTGCCGTCAGATTATTTTACGAAGCCTTCCTTCATCTTACTATTGATAAAAGGCTCAAAGAATTTCCTTTGTCAGAAGAGCTGAAAAAGAGAAGCACACAAGTTTGTACAACAAGGAATGATGATTTACGCACAGCATACAAGGCACTGGAAAAGTCAGATGAAATCAAGGACTTAGTTGATGGTCTCTTTGCTGGACTTCAAATATCACCTCAAGCAGAGTATTGGACTACTTTCTTGGAAATGGTAGAGATACTAACCCAGAACATCCATGCATTACGAACACAGAGCTGGCACGAGTACAAAGTATCTCTCAAGACAATGCTACCAAGGAGGCAAATTTATGACAATGCCAAATACGGCAGGCTCCTTCCAGACTTTATTGCTATGCTGGAGTCTCTACCAAAAGACCAGGTCACATATATGGCAAATGGTTTATGGTGCTTCAACTCTGGATCGCCGCTCACGTCTGAATAACCCCACTATGATCGTCATGGAGCGATATTAACAGGAATTTATAAACTGAAAGCACCGAGAGCAGGTCCCCATCAACACCCGGTACATTCGTGAGATGACCAAGTCTCTCTATGCAACAGCTGTGCAGCGTACAAAAACTGGCCAAAATGTTAACTTTAAGGCATCAAATGGCTGGCTCCGCAGATTTCTCAAGAGGAAGGAAGTTAGAAACATGAAGGTGACAGGCGAACGAGCATCAGCTGATGAGGAAGCTGCCAAAGAATACCCGGCATTTTTGAAAACTCTCATAGAGGAAGGCGGCTATACACCTGACCAAATCTACAATTGTGACGAATCAGGCTTGTAATATAAAACAATGCCAAAGCCAACATACATCAGCCGTTCCATGAAGCAGGCCAGAGGTAGAAAAATTTATGTCACGATTCACCTTTATGCTGACTGTTAATGTGACAGGAACACACAAGATGAAGCCAGTTATAGTCCATACCGCCGCCCATCCACGTTGCTATCGACACCTAAGAGAAATGGATTGTAACTGGCACCTACTGGTACAAATCCTTAATGGGTGGATGACGAGTGCTATCATGTCGGACTGGTTGGTAAAGCACTGCATTCCCGACGCTCGCCTTAAATGTGCCCAGCCTTGAATATCCTTCAAAATGCTACTGCTTATAGATAATGCCCCCCGTCATCCATCTTACCTGGATGAGCTGCACTCACAATGTCAAGTTGTCTTTCTGCCTCCAAAGACCACCTCTCTAGTCCAGTCTCTCGACCAAGAGATTATTGCCACCCTTAAATATTTTTACCAGACCCACCTATATGACTATCTACGTGCAAAGACCGAATTTAATGTTGAGATAATGGCCATGGAACAAGACCCAGATTTAGATCTTGAAGAAGAACCAGAAGTAGACCAGAAGAAAGAGCAGAGAATCAACCAGAAGAAAGAATAGAAAATCAACCTGAAGAAAGAGCAGAGAATCAACCAGAAAAAAGACCAGAAAATCAACCAGAAAATCAACTAGAAGAAAGACCAGAAAATCAACCAGAAGAAAGACCAGAAAATCAACCAGAAGAAAGACCAGTGAATCAAGCAGAAATGGCAGTGACTTCATTCTGGAGGGCTTTTACCATTAAAAATGCCATCGATTTTCTACTGCAGTTCATGGCCTGAAGTCACTGATGCTACAATTAATTATGCTTGGAGGGAATTGGTTGCCACACCTGTGCAAGGCGAAAGCGGGTGATGAGCGTGTACAACAGGTTGACCAGGTGATCGAGGCCGCCGCTGCCAGGCGTGTGCCGGGTTTCGCAGGTGTTACCGTGGACGAAATTCGGGAGATCCAAGCTGCCGGTACGCAAGTTACCAACGAAGAAACTGTGACAATTATCGATCAAGAGGACCAAGCTCACGAACAGAGGATTGAAGAACCTGCACCACCTCCACAACAAGATGAGCAAGAACTCACACCTCGTGAAGTGTCACTAGTTCTGGCAGAATTTGATGTGTTTAAGGAAAAGTTTCGGTCCATGGAACGGGACCAACTCCGCACCAGTGAAGTTATTGCAAACATTGTCGATAAAGCTTTCATATTTTATGTCAAATGGCACGCATCACTTATCACAGCTTTTATGCATAGGAGAGGAGAGCAGCCCCCACCTCAGCCAGAACAAGAACCTCAGCCTGGACCTAGTAACGAACCTGGACCCAATAATGAACCTGATGACTATGCCAGGTTTTATTGCTGATGCCATGGCTAACACCCGTGTTGCCAACCTCAACCGTGTTATTGCCTCACTCCATGATAATGGTGACAGTCAGGACAGCTCCAACGAAGATGCGATGGCAGATGACGGGGAAGGGGACGGGGCCAGTGACAGTGACGGGGCCGGGGCAGCCTAGCTGAACTCGCCCTGTAGCGGGGGTCTGCCTCGGAGCCCCCACTCTTCTCACCTACTTATAGCATTTAATTTTAAGGTAAGGAATGACCTTTGTTTGTTTTCTATTATTGTGTATGCTTGGTTTGTCCAATTAGTATTGATTTTGATCAAAAATTACCATCAAATGCGTGTGGAAATGCGGGCTGCCGCCCATATGTATTTTTCTCAATAAGTTATGTTATTCCTAATGCACGAATTCCAAATGCACGTCATGTAATGCTGCACATATAGACGCGGATCGGGGGGACTGACTGTACTGCGCTTGAGAGGATACACATTACCTGTCGTGATAGATGCTGAGGATACAGACAATTACGTTCAAGGAGCATTTGTTGCAAGAAATGTGCTTGGACTATTGTACATTAAAAGAAAGCACCTACTTATTGATGCATATGACTTGTGCTGCGAAACTATGGCCCCATGCATCATCCCCTTACATGCATTAACAGGTTCTGATCACAATTCTGGGTTCTATGGCATTGGAAAAAAGGGCACTGTAAGTTGAACGGAATGCTTGGAAGATGCTAGGAAACTCCTTCAAATGTGTGGGACACAGTTACCTGCAACAGCTGAAATCCTCAAGAGTCAGGAGAATTTTGTACGGAAGTATGTATATGGGGACCACAAGAGTAGTAGCATGGCATAAGCAAGGGCAACATGGTGGAGGAAACAAAAGAAGAAAAGTACTAAACGACTCCCACCTAAGGAAGACAGTCTGCGACCACATCAAGTGCGTGCCAATTATCTGACTTACATTCAGAAAAACTTTGACCTGAAAGAGCACCCATCACCAGTTGGCCATGGCTGGCAATCAGTGGGTGACTTGTATTTACCAGTGCGATATACACAACCTCCATTTCTCATCTCCATTTCTCTACCAGATAATCGGAGTTTGAATGAATCGCTTCTGCTGTGTTTTTTTGCCTGCTTTCGTGTAGCTTGTGACATTAGAATACTCTGGTCAACCCTTTTCAGCTTGAGAAGGACATCTACCTATATATTTGAGGATGCATAATGTCGATTAGGCTTCGCATACGCATTTCGTTAGCTAATGTACTGTACAATTGTCAAAAATGCCAAACTTGAAAGCCATGCCCTAAGTGCAAATGTGCTTAGAATTAAAAAATATTTTTTACTTGCCAAATGCTGGAGTCGTTATGGTCACCAGTGATCCAGTAGTCTGCCAGAGTGTGCTTCCTGATATGTGTCATCAGCATTGTAAGTGCCAAGAACACATATAGTTATGCCGAAGTGACAGCTCTCCATGCCACCATCTTGGCACTGGTCTTCTCCTCCCAAGAAAGTTGGCACAGATCTCATAATGGTTGTTGGTCTCATTGAACTTCCAAGTGTGCTAGAACCTACAGTAGGCCTACCCCCTCGGCCATCTTTGCTAGGTCAGCCTAGGCCTAGCCCTAGCCCTACCCCAGGACCTTCCCCTTTGCCTGCCCGTAACGCCCTTGAAAAGTGGGCAAATATTTTTATAAACAATCGCTGGTGAAAAGTGCAGCTAAAAAAGCACGCAGGGCAGCCGCAGAAAAGGCTAGGGAAGCTGAAGAGAGTGATAGTGACGCCGACCCTGGTCTAGCAACCACCCGCATTCCTTTGTCCCGACGCCTTGACCCGGACGCCGCGTGGGTCACCCACAACCCTCGGCTTCATCTCTCCTTCAAGATGACCAAAGCTTCAAGTGGTATTATTAGTGTGCGACAGCCCTCAACCACACCTTTACCTTTGGATACCTTTGGATGTGTTCGCCGCTCCTCTAGCGGCACCATGGAGCGCGGACGCCCCTCGTTATGGGTGGTGATTTGGTGCAGTAGACTGTTTGAAGCGACAGCTCGCTCCCTTGCGAGGATGGGCTCGTCTGGCACTTTTTTGCAGTTCGACATCTAGGGCTCTCTTGAAGTTGTCTAACGAGATGTCCCTCATGTCTCTTACTCTCCGCGGGAGTTTGTTGAAAAGATGAAGTCCTCTATGTGATAACCAGCTCTCTCGCAGAGAGCCCATAGCAACCCCGGTTATTCATCCGGGGGATTTCGCATTCCCAGCCCCTCCTATCACTGAATTTTATGACTATCGGGGTATGTAGGTTTGGCACTAAACCCTCTTGCGATTTTCACATGTATATTATTAGGTAATCTTCTCTTCTACGTTCCAGTGAGTACAGATTCAGTGCTCTTAAAACGCTCCCAATAGTGTAGATGTTTTATCGAACTTATATGCGAAGTGAAATTTCTTTGTACACTCTCTACGTCATTTATTTCACCTGCTTTGTATGGGGATGTTAATACGCTACAGTATTCAAGCCGCGGTAGCACTAGAGATTTGAAGAGCGTTATCATAGGCAATTCACCGCGTGTTTTAAAAGTACGCAGAATCCAACCCGTTTAGACGTTTCGCAGCCGCCACTTTGACCTGGTTATGTACTTTGAAACCCATATTTTCAGACATTAATACCCCAAGGTCTTTCACACTGTCTTTCCGTTCTATTATGTGGTTAGATTCTGTTAAGTAATTTGTAATTTCTTTAACACCATTATTATCTCCGTACCGTATTAATTGGAATTTTTCCTCATTGAATTGCATGTTGTTTTCCCTGGTCCACTGGAACACTACATTCATGTCTTCCTGCAGTCGGCCCGTGTCCTCTTGTGTGTTTACTATCTTGCTTAATTTTGTGTCCGTCAGCAAGAGACGACACCGTACTGTGTCTGGTGTTGGTATCAATGTCGCAAATTAGTATGAGGAACAGAAGGGGCGCTAGCACTGTTCCTTGGGGCACTGAGCTTTTGACATCCGAAGGCTCAGAAGTGACTTGGTTTACTGCTACCGATTGTTTTCGGTTTACGAGGAAATTGTATATCCACCGTCCGATTTTCCCAGTTATACCTTTTGCTTTCAGTTTGTGGGCTATTATACCATGGTCACATTTATCAAATGCCTTAGCAAAATCGGTGTAAAATGACATCCACGTTTTTCTTTTCTTCTAGCGCTTTAGCACCGCAGAGCATTATTTGATGCGGAGAAGCCCTCGGCTCGCCGCAAAAGGAGCCCAACTCCCGAGGCCGAGGCTCCCATTGTTGAGCCTCCCGCGCCACACTCCGCCGACACACGCTCACTTCTTCACCCGAATTGTCTCCTGAAGAGGATGCTGACGACCTCAACATTGCCCCAGATGACCTGACGTCATCTGAGGAGGAAGAGGAACAGGAACAGGAACAGGAGGAGGAAGAGCAAGTCCCGACAAGACGAGTGAGAGGGCGAGGTCGTGGACGTGGTCAGTCTGCCGACGCCGCTGCCCCTGAGCGTGGGCGTGGGCGTGCTGGGCGTCCGCGTGGCCAAGGGCGTGTGCCAGGGCATGTGCCTGCTGCACCTGCTCGTCCTCGAGCATCAGCATCAGCATCCGACTTGTTTGTGTGGACAGATGGGGCTGATTTTGAGCCGCACCTTCCTGAAACACTTCCACATCAGGATCATCACTACTGTCTCCCCCCCTCAAATAAATCCACAATATCGTCGTCTCCACAGCCAACGAAATAGTCATCTTCGCTTGCACTTATAAATTGTTTCTTTTGTCCACCAAGTTTTCGCCACTGCTCTCTTCAATATCAAAAAGTTCTCGCTGTATAGCACTATCACTCAACAAACGCTTCACTTTCTTTCGTTGAGCTTTCTTCTCAGTTGCTACAGGCGTCGAAGTTGCGAGTGGGGTAGCAGTGGGGCGCGCGGGAGGTTGCACCGAATCGGACGTGTCGGAATTCATTTTTCTTGAATAACTCGCTATGGCGGCCACGTAGCAACTGATAACGTTTGTAGTTGAGGCTTGGTGGCGCTGCGATCGCCCCTGCAAACTAAACTTTGGCCGCGCGAATTTTAAAGCACGCTTTCAAGCATGTGCCTTTTAACAAGACACCCGGGCTGCTGCCCTTTTTTCGCGGTGTCCTCTTAAAATGACACCCGGGCTGGAAGGGTTAAGGGAGCCAGTATACCCCGGTATTCGTGGAGGGGTAAGAAAATTATTCCTCGCTGGCATAACAGCTTTAGCATTTTATTTTATTTTAACGTAAATCAGAGCTTTTCTCTTCTCTGTGCAGCTTAGAAAGGATCCTCCTCAGTATTGCTATTCGGTACTGAGTGCTGATGATAGTTGTGGCTCAAGATATTTTTTCACCACAACTAGGGCTTTCCAGTTTTTGCATTGTTTGTATAACGTAACCAGTTGGGGGGATTGTCTGCAACCTTTGGTCCCCAGAGAGCCTGGAAGTTGCGAATGAGCTTTTCTCTATTGGCATTTGCTTATTTAATGATTTCTTTGTTGGCATATATTTATTCATTGGCATATTAACGTAACATCAGACGGATTCTAAGGGGTGTGTGTTGTTTGTTTGTCCCTCGTATTGTGACTGCATATTTACTTGTTTTTCCATATACAGTACTGTTGTTGTTGTTGTTGTTGTTGCTCCCTAGGCTGCCTGGCTGAAACAGCCCCGAGTCCCTGAGAAAGGCCATGGCCACGATCGGGCTTTCCCACAGAGCTCTCATTGAGTGTAGATTGTGTTGTTGGCGTAAGTGGTTGTGTGAAATGCAGTCTTCTATGATGTGTTTAATGGTATGGGGTGCTGTGTTACATCCCGGGCAGGTGTCGACAACGGAGTCATCCAGTCTCTTCTGATAGCTCAGGAGAGCTGGATGGTTTCCGCATCTCAGCCTGGCCAGGTGGACTCTGTCCTCGCGAGGAAGGGAGGATTCGGAAGGATGGATTTCGGGAGGTCGTGCATGCAGCTGCGTGTTTGTCTGTGAGTGAGTGGATGGATCGGTGAGAGATATGAGTATGGATGTGCTTCTGGAAGTTGGTTCGGGGTGGGCAGGGAGGGAGAGAGGACAATAATTGTGTGTGATACCGTGTGCTGGGTGTTGTTTTGATATTTCTTGGTGTCTGTGGGTGTGTTGCCATGTAGTTTAGTGGGTGGTCTTGGTTCGTGGAGGCTGCTGCCAGGAATTGAGTGCCTCTCATGTCCAGATGGTCTTTGACTTTGAGGATTTTGGTTTCTTGATGTAGGTGATCTGTGGGTGCAGTAGCTGTGCAGCCTGTAATGATCTTCAGGGCTTTGTTTTGAATAGTCTGTAAGGTCTTATGATGTGTTTCAGCTAGGTTAGAAGCCCAGGCTG
The DNA here is from genome assembly GCA_032716605.1 of Paralithodes platypus. Lineage (NCBI taxonomy): Eukaryota > Metazoa > Arthropoda > Malacostraca > Decapoda > Lithodidae > Paralithodes > Paralithodes platypus. Next base: position 61,015,100 of record CM064512.1, on the reverse strand, counting down.
GGCTTGCGTATTCCCATCACTGATCTTATGTATTGTTTATATACTGTGGTGGTAGTTTCTTTGTTGTGTCCAAATTTTGTGTGAGCAAGTGACCTGAGGGCGTTAAGTCTGGGTGTCAGTTTCTTTTTAATGTTTGTGGTGTGCTGTTTGAATGTCATATGAGTATCATATGTTACTCCTAGGATTTTGGGTGTGTGTGTATGTGTTAGGGGTGTGTTGTTTATGGTGAGTTGAGGGATGTATTCGTGTTCTCCTGTCCAACTTGTGAGCAGGGTTGCGGTGGATTTGGCTGGGGCTAGATTAAGTCTGTTTGTAGTGCACCAGCCATGTAGTGTGTTGAGATAGGGTTGAAGGAGATCTGTTGCTCTTTTTGGGTCATGGTGTGTGCATGTGAGTGTTATGTCATCTGCATAGGAAGCTAAGTTTATTTGGGGTGTATTGGGTGTAGTTATATCGTGCATGTACAGATTGAAGAGTGCGGGCGATAGGACAGATCCTTGTGGGACTCCGTTTGGAAAGTTTCTGATTTTAGATGACTGACCGGCAAAAGATACGTGTGCACATCTGCCTGCTAGGAAGTTGGCCAGCCACCGTTTTGTGTTGTTGTGCATGTTTGTGTTGTAGATTTTGTTTGTTAGGTTGTGGCGGGGGATGGCATCGAAGGCTTTACTAATGTCGAGTGTGGCTAATAGTGATCTGTGTGGTGGTCTAGCTGAATTGATGCCGTCGAAAGCTCTTTGTGTAAGGTCTGTGAGAAGAGTGTTTGTGGAGTGCAGTGGCCTAAAGCCATGTTGTGTTGGAGCTAGGGGTAGGTCAGGTGTAATTAGTTGTAATACTAGGCGTTCCATGACTTTAGAGGGGGAGCAAAGGAGTGTGATGGGGCGGTGCGAGGAGGGTAGCGTGGGGTCTTTGTTGGGTTTGGGGAATGTGATGATGATACCATGCTTCCAAATGTCTGGTATTGTGTTGTGTGAATAGCTGTAGTTTGATATGTTAGTGAGTGCTTGTATGCCTTGTGGTCCCAGGTGTCTGAGGTGTATGTTGCTTATGTTGTCTAGGCCACAGGCGGGTGAGTGCTTGAGATTGTTGATGATATGCTTTGTCTGGTGATTGGTGAAGGGTGTATAGTCAGGGTCTGTGGGGAATTGTCTCTTACGTCGGATGACACGTCGGTCGTCTTTGTGAGGTTTTAGGTGGCTGACATGTGAAAAGTGATTGATGAGAGTGTTTGCTTGTTGTTTACATGAAGGAGTAGAGTCTGTTGTTGTGATTGCAGCATGTGATTGTGTTGTGTTGCTGTTGGAAAGTGTGATGCTGTTTAGTGTTTTGTATAGGTTTTTGGGGTTTGTTTTGTGATCAAGTGTTTGTAGGAAGTTATTCCAATTTAGTTTTTGTTGTTCTTGTATTTTGTTGCTAGTTTGGGTGTTGAGTGCTTGAATTTGTTGTGTGATGTCTTGTGTGTGGGGTGCTGGGGAGTATTTCAGTATGTCGCATTGTCTGATGAGGTTTTGAATTTCTGGTGTGAAGTTGGGGTTGTGTCTTTTTCTGTTACCTCTTGGAATGTGTTTCTTGTCAGCGTTTTGGATAGTTTTATTGAGTATGTGTACAGCATTGTTGATGTTAGTGATGGGTGTACTGTTTAGAGTTGTGAAGTGTTGTTCTGTCTCATTTGTGAATGCTTCCCAGTTAGCTCTTTTATAATTGGTGTATGTGTGTTTGTGGCTAGCTGAGGTGAGTCTGGTTTTGGTGGTGATAATGATCGGGAGGTGGTCAGAGCCTAAGGTTCTGACCACCCTCCAGGATGTTGTGGGGGCGAGTTCTGGGGAGCAAAAGGTGATGTCTGGAGATGATGGGTTATAGAGGGCTTGGTGAGGAATATGGGTATGTTGATGGATGTCGTTAAGGATGATGAGGTTATCGGTTTGGTTTTGTAGTACCAGCCCTCTGTCTGTGTCGGGGTTGTCGACAAACCAGGCCGACGTCTTGGCGTTGAAGTCACCACCCAGGATGTAAAGTGCGGTGTGTGGGGTGTTTGTGATGTGTTGTAAGTGTGGTCTGTATTCATTTGGTACTGTAGGGATGTTTGGGGAGGGATGTATGTGTTTATGATGGTTATGTTGGAGTTGTTGCCAGTGCGTATTTTAATTGACTGTATTTCTGTTGTGTTATCATTTGGGGGGAGGAGTGATTTGGTTTGTACACTGGTTACTATGTATGATATTTCTTTGTGTATCAGGGTGATGAGTCCACCGCCCCCGCCAACAGCCCGGTCTTGTCTGATGGTGGTGAAATTATGAAATGTGGGTGTTTTTTGTGTTGTGCGGAGTTTTGTTTCTTGTAAGATGGCAATGTGTATGTTGTGTTGTTTGATGAAGTGTGAGAGTTCGTGTTTCTTTGTGTTGATGCCATCTATGTTCAGTTGAAGAATGTTAATGTTATGTGCACGATGTATGTTGGGTGCTGCTGCACGAGGAGGGGGGGGGGGGGGGGGGGATGGGGGGGGGGGGTGAGGGAGGGGTTGGGGGTTGGGATGGGTGAGGTGGGGGTGGGGATTGGGGAGCAGGAGATGGGGGTTGGAATGGATTAGGATGGGGTGTGGTGTGTTGAGTTGAGGATGTGGATGGTATGGGAAGGTTAGGTGGGTTAGGGAGGAGAGGTGGATGGGTTTTAGGGGGGGGAGTGGATGATATGGGAAGGTTAGGTGGGTTGGGGAGGAGAGGTGGACGGGTTTTAGGTGAGGGATTTGAACTGGGAGAGGGAGGGGCATGAGGAACAGGTCCAGGTGTTTGTGTAGTGTTTCTTGGAGGCAAGTGTTGTGCAGGTGAAGTGGGTCCAGTTCCCGCATGAATTGCAGAGAACTGAACCCTTAGTATGGCGACTCGAAGTGATGGGTTTTGAGCAAGTTGGACATATGTATGTGAACGTGGGTCCTGGGTTGCTCTCAATGTCTCCGGCTAGAAGAAGTCTTCGAGAAATGACAGCCGGAGAGTCATTTCTCGGTGTAGGAAAAACTGTGTGATGTGTGTGTGTGGTGTGAGAGGTGTGGAAATTCCCGGCGCGACCGAAGCCGCTCCAAGGACCCGTGCCCCCAGGGAGGGGGCAGGGGATGGTTGTGACGGTTTGGCTCCCGAAACTGCTCCCCGCGGCCGGCATCCGGTTTTCCTCCACTGGTCGTTGATTTTGTCTTCGGCTGTGGAGGGTCGGCAGCCATCCGCGGTTGGCAGCCTCGGGAGGTGGCCCCACGGCGTAGACGCCGCCACATCAGTACTGTTGTTGTTGTTGTTCCCCAGGCTGTCTGGCCGAACAGCCCCAAGGTCCCGAGCAAAGCCAAGGCCATAAACAAGCGCCCCCACAAAACCCTCCCTGCTTACCACTAACAAAGCCCGGGTGACCGAAGCCACTCCAAGGCAGGGAGCTGAGGAGGGTGCAGAAACGCCCGGGAAACCAAAGCCCCACCCAAGGCCCTGTGCCCCTCAGCAATTATGAAGGGAAAGTTGAGGAGGGGCAAGAGAAAAATGTGACACTTTGGCTACCAATCTGCCAACTTGTAGGTTGGAAGTAGGGAGGTCACTCCACGGAAAATACGCCGTCACTTGAGATCTAGAAGATATATAAGTAAAAGGAACAGTCAGAATAAGCTATGGGTATGGCTGCGGCACAGATCGCTCAGCTCTCAATCTGATAAACCAGCCCATTGCCACATGTCTAGAACCCAATCCTCTCAGCATCAGCTAGGAAAGGTCCTAGAAAGCCGCCTTTGGCGGGGGGATAGCTCCCCTATTTCAACTCTTTTCGGGGTTGGGCACCCGCCCATATATACTGTATACTGTAATATGTTTCTTCTCTTCTGTGTTTAGCCGCACCCTTGGATTTGTTAAGGGAGCCAGTATACTCCGGTATTCGTGGAGGGGTAAGAAAATTATTCCTCGCTGGCATAATAGCTTTAGCATTTTATTTGATTCCTGCAGTGGCATGTGTAAACTACCAGCCTATCATTATTTATTTTATGTGCATTATTTTAGCTATGGGTCTAGTCTATTGGGAATGCCTGGTTCAAAGTAGAGGGTGGAGGACTTCAATAGTCTTTCAGTTACAGGGAGGATTACTTCGGCCCAGGCCAAATGATAGACTGGACAAAATAGACTTTGGCATTTTATATTTGTGTTACAGTGCGCCGCAGGTAGGCTGTGTTTGCCTACCTGGGTATTCTTTCTCAGCTTAGCACGAGCACTGACACAATTGTAAAAGCCAGTTGAGTTGAAGTCGGCTTAGGACGCCTCAACGATTGTTAGGATAACCTTAGGTGAGTGGTGGTTGATAGGTGTTTGTTTGATCCTTGATTCATTCGTTTATGCTTAATACTTGCTTCATTATTTTGGCATTCATTGTTGGCATGTATTTACCGTAATTGTATTAACGTAGATTAAATCAGAGCTTTCTCTTCTCTGTGCAGCTTAGAAAGGATCCTCCTCAGAATTGCTATTCAGTACGGAGTGTTGATGATAGTTGTGGCTCAAGATATCTTTTCACCTCAACTAGGGGTTCCAGTTTTTGCATTGTTTGTATAACATAACCAGTTGGGGGGATTGTGTGCACCTTTGGTCCCCAGAGAGCCTGGAAGTTGCGAATGAGCTTTTCTCTTTATTGGCATTTGCTTATTTAATGATTTCTTTCTTGGCATATATTTATTCATTGGCATATTAACGTAATATCAGACGGATTCTAAGGTGTGTGTGTGGTTTGTTTGTCCCTCGTTTTGTGACTGCATATTTACTTGTGTTTTTCCATATAATATGTTTCTCCTCTGTGTTTAGCCGCACCCTTGGCTTTATTAAGGGAACCAGTATACTTCGGTATTAGTGGAGGGGTAAGAAAATAATTCCTCGCTGGCATAATAGCTTTAGTATTTTATTTTATTCCTGCAGTGGCGTGTGTAAATTACCAGCCGATCATTATTTATTTTATGTACTATACTGTATTTTAGCTAGGGGTCTAGTCTATTGGTAATTCCTGCATATTTACTTGTGTTTTTCCATATACTGTTGGTGTTGTTGTTGTTCCCCAGGTTGTCTGGCTGAACAGCCCGAAGGCCATAAACGAGCGCCCCCCCAAAACCCTCCCTGCTAACCACTAACAAAGCCCGGGTGACCGAAGCCACTCCAAGGCAGGGAGCTGAGGGGGGTGCAGAAATGCCCGGGAAACCAAAGCCCCACCCAAGGCCCTGTGCCCCTCAGCAATTATGAAGGGAAAGTTGAGGGGCAAGGGAAAAATGTGACGCTTTTGTTCCCAATATGCCAACTTCTAGGTTGGAAGTAGGGAGGTCAATCCACGGAAAAGATGCCTTCACTTGAGATCTAGAAGATATATAAGTAAAAGGAACAGTCAGAGTAAGCTATGGGTATGGCTGCGGCAGACATCGCTCGGCTCTCACTCTGATAAACCAGCCAATCGCCACATGTCTAGAACCCAATCCTCTCAGCATCAGCTAGGAAAGGTCCTAATAAGCCGCCTTTGGCGAGGGGATAGCTCCCCTATTTCAACTCCTTTCAGGGTTGAGCACCCACCCATATACTGTATACTGTAATATGTTTCTTCTCTTCTGTGTTTAGCCGCACCCTTGGCTTTGTTAAGGGAGCCAGTATACTTAGGTATTAGTGGAGGGGTAAGAAAATTATTACTCGTTGGCATAATAGCTTTAGCATTTTATTTTATTCCTACAGTGGCGTGTGTAAATTACCAGCCCATCATTATTTATTTTATGTATATTATTTTAACTAGGGGTCTAGTCTATTGAGAATGCCTGGTTCGAAATAGAGGGTGGAGGACTTCAATAGTCTTTCAGTTACAGGGAGGATTTCTTCGGCCCAGGCCAACTGATCGACTGGACAAAATAGACTTTGGCGTTTTATATTTGTGTTACAGTGCGCCGCAGGTAGGCTGTGTTTGCCTACCTGGGTATTCTTTCTCAACTTAGCACGATCACTGGCACAATTATAAAAGCCCGTTGAGTTGAAGTCGGCTTAGGACGCCTCAACGATTGTTAGGATAATCTTAGGTGTTTGGTGGTTGATAGGTGTTTGTCTGATCCTTAATTCATTCGTTTATGCTTGATACTTACTTCTTTATTTTGGCATTCATTGTTGGCATGTATTTACCGTAATTGTATTAACGTAGATTAAATCAGAGCTTTCTCTTCTCTGTGCAGCTTAGAAAGGATCCTCCTCAATATTGCTATTCGGTACTGCGTGTTGATAATAGTTGTGGCTCAAGATATCTTTTCACCTCAACTAGGGGTTCCAGTTTTTACATTGATTGTATATCGTAAGCAGTTGGGGGGGTTGTCTGCACCTTTGGTCCCCAGAGGGCCTGGAAGTTGCGAATGAGCTTTTTTCTTTATAGGCATTTGCTTATTTAATTATTTCTTTCTTGGCATATATTTATTCATTGGCATATTAACGTAACATCAGATGGATTCTAAGCGGTGTGTGTGGTTTGTTTGTCCCTCGTATTGTGACTGCATATTTACTTGTGTTTTTCCATATACTGTAATATGTTTCTTCTCTTCTGTGTTTAGCCGCACCCTTGGCTTTATTAAGGGAACCAGTATACTTCGGTATTGGTGGAGGGGTAAGAAAATTATTCCTCGCTGGCATAATAGGTTTAGTATTTTATTTTATTCCTGCAGTGGCGTGTGTAAATTACCAGCCGATCATTATTTATTTTATGTGCTATACTGTATTTTAGCTAGTTTTCGTTGTCGAGCAATGCTTTAAATTTACCCTCAAAGCTTAAAAAGGACACCCGACTTTCATTATCATATTAATAGTCAATTATGTCTCAATATTGTACCCCTCTATTAGTTAGGGTTGTATTATCTTTTAACCCTTTCACTACAGAGGATGTATGTTGTTTTTTATCGGCTATATTTAGAAGATTTTAGGCAGCTTAGGAAGAATCTGCGGTAGTAAAAGGGGTTAATTCCGATAGTGTGTAGCCTCATAATTGCCACACTACCATCCTAAGCCGAATAAAATTGTCTAAAAACAGCTAAAATCAAATATAGAAGACTTCTCCGGTAATGAAGGGTTTATAGTGAAGGGCATTAATATATCCAATGCATCCTTCCACATAAATGGTTGCTAGCTTTAGTGAATTACCATCTTTATAGTTTAGACACTTTAGTTAGCATTTAATTTTAGTATTTACAGTAATTAGCTTAATTTTGTTTGACAGTATTAACTTTTTCATACCCTACTTTGATAATCTTCAAGGACACTACACGCCTTAACCCTTTGGCGCACGATGACTCGTTCAGAGTCATTAGGTATTTTTTTCCTAGGCGCACGATGACTCGTTAAGTCATTAAACCTAAAAATATTCGCCAAAAATTAGGTTTTCGTCTGACGCGCGTTAGATTTGGCACAGATATTAAGTATTACGCCTAGTTCAATGGGCAACCCCCTCAGTTTAACCGTTTACTCACAGCTGGCTGGGAAGTGAGCAGAGTACAGCTCAGTCTGTGTTTCGATACTTTAACGTTTATTCGTGTATCTCGGTAACCATTTGGTTTATAGTAATTCTGAAGTTACCAGTGGAATCCTCATTAAATTCCGCTTCCACATGTGTATGCAAATCAAAAATGTTGCAGGCAAAATTTTGAGCTAGCGCGAGTTGGAGATAAGGTATTTACTTTTTTGTTTACAATTCTTATTTCGGAGTGCCCCAATGTGGTTGTTTTTATTCGCTTATCTTCAAGTTCAATCAATAACGAAGCCGATGGTACCTCATTAATCCAAATAAAAGGATTTTTTGGTGGATAAAAATGTCAACAAATTATCGCCGGGCACAAAACTGGCTCTGAGTGAGCGGAGATATAATTTGGGAGTGGGAAAAACTTTGATTGGAAACTATAGGTGCGCCAAAGGGACCCTACTTTGATAATCTTCAAGGACACTACACGCCTTAATAGAAACAATTTATTAGGGAAACTAGGGACCAATAGACTCCATATTTTTCTCATAGTCCGCATGGAGGAATTTCGTTACAATTTAAAAAACCTGATTTTACAGAAAAATACACCAAAAATCTGTCAAGTAGCGGGGGTGTGGGGAGGCAGCCCCCACCCATAATACTAGGATAGGCAAGGTAGTTAGGTTAGGCTAATGTCCTTTCAAAGGGGTATAGGCTAGTAAACACTAGGATAGCCTATACCTGGTCAGAGGTAAGCAGAAGAGTCTTGCTGTAGTCTCCTTGAATGTTACCCCTATTTTACCCTTTATAAAGAGAAAGTTCTATTAATTATTATTATTATTATTATTATAGACCCTTTAGTAATCGATTAAGTTCTATTAATTATTATTATTAATCATAATGGTATCCATTATTGCACTGCTAGAAAGAGGAATAGAGAAACTCAAAAGTAAATAGAAGTTTTATTAATAGTCTTAGTATAACCAGATTAAGAGGAACACAGAAAGTCACAAGTAAATTAGAAGTTTTATTTATTTATAGTCTTATTATAATCATATTTGCTAGTACAATTCCCGGCGACAATGAGACTCCGCCCTAAAGGTGCAGGGCTCTGCGGATTAAGGGGGGTGACCTGCTTTTTGTTATTTCTGTCCTTTTCTCGCTTTCTCTGGCTTGTATCTATTCGGCCCCATTCAGCCAACTAATGGGCTGAAAGTCAAAATCAATGGGGCTATACAAAAGGGAGAAGGGGGTGCCAGGAAACCGGCCCATTAATCAGATGTACAGTAGGCTCCACAAGTACAGTAACCCTAGCTGCAGTTACCGCCTGGAAACTCCAACCAGCGGTGGTCCAATTCTGTAAATGAGAAATTTATTAATAAAGTTTTAAACCTTTGTTGTGGTAAAATTAAAGTCTGTAGTTTTAAAAAGTTTTGGGTACGAATAATAATTATTTTATTAATTTCACCACAACACCAAACACCCCAATGAAATTAATTAAAGTATATATGATCCGGCGGGATTCGAACCCGGGTTATCACAGATTTTTGCCACCTTAACCATTACACCACCAGGACTGTTAAAGGTTTATGCACACGCCTACGACTTGTTATATTAAACTCATTTAGAGTTATAAATAAATCCCACTTACCAGAATAGAATTTGAATTTGATAAAAGTATGCGATACTCTTAACCCGGGAACTGCGGGGAGACTCTTAAGAGTTCCCCCGGCGGACTGCGGGGAGACTCTTATGAGTGAGTGAAAAAAAAAATCAACTTTTGACATCGGGAAAAAAAAAAAAAAAAAAAAAAAAAAAAATTTGGCCCCTGGGCCATGCAAAATATCAGTCCTCTACCTCCCCACTTTCCTCCTCTCCTTCAGTTATCACCTATTTTCCCTGTTATTCCCTTATTCGGAGGTATATTTTCGTGCTAACATTAGCGAGTTGCAAGCAGGGTGTTGTCATCACTGATGGCAAGCGAGTGCAAGAGAGAGAGAATCGATCGACTGTCTCAGTGGCCTTGGGGGAAATTGGCGGGAAAGCAGTTTGCCTCACCCATACATTATACAACTCGCGGGCTATATCTCCGATTTTGACCATCCAAACGCTGTTTTCAGTTTTATTGTGGTTTCAGGTTAATACCTTTATAATCAACCCATAATAGGCGCATATGGATAAGTATTAATGCTATTAATGGCACAATGAATATTTTAGTGACGGAAACACCTCAAATACGTCAGCACAGGGGGACGTTTCCAATTACCCCCATGCGCACTTCAGAGGTTAACGGGAGATCTCCACTGGAGGGATTTTTTTCTTGACCCCTTTCTCCCTCATGTTTAGCCCCATTCCTTTGAGATTTTAAGACGTTCGCCCCATTAGTTTGGCGATTTTAAGAACCCTCGACCCATTTCTGTCAATTTTAAGACCATTCGTGCCATTCAGGTGTATTTTTTCCTGGCGAGCGAAAGCGAGCGTGTAATTTAAGGGGAATCGGCCGGGACATTTTTCTACCGAAAAATGTACAAATTTATCTTGAAAGGGAGTCTAGGGAGAGTAATTTCAAATGGAAGTCTAGGGAATCAACTAAAAACCTCCCCTTAAACGAGTAGAAGTCTTGGTCAATATTTACGAGTCACACCACAGCTGGGATCTCATTTTTAACGGTAGTTTTGGGTTCCTATCATTCTATGCTTCATTGCTATATACTTTTTATCCACCGGAAAATAGGCCTATTTTTTTTTTTTCTTGGGTTTTTTTTTTCTTTTTTAGCATTAACCTATCCAAAAAACCTAACCTAACCTAATAGCCCCCAAATACATTTAGGTTAGGTTAGGTTAATGCTAAAAAAAAAAAAAAAAAATAGGCCTAGGCCTAAAAAAAAAAAACAAGGAAAAAAAATAGGCTATTTTCCGGTGGATAAAAAGTATATAGCAATGAAGCATAGAATGATAGGAACCCAAAACTACCCTTAGAAATGAGATTCCAGCTGTGGTGTGACTCGTAAATATTGACCGAAGTCTTTCCTAAGCTGTACTAAATAGTCTAATAGTTGCCAGAATATAATACCAAGTAAATCACCGGTAAAGAAGGAGTTAAGGGGAGATTTCCACTAGAGGGTTTTTTTTTCTTTACCCCTTTCTCCCTCATGTTTAGCCCCATTGCTTTTGAGATTTTAAGAAGTTCAGCCCATTAGTTTGGCGATTTTAAGAACTTTCACCCCATTTATGTCACTTGTTAAGATCTTTAGTGCCATTTAGGTGTCTATTTTTTCCTGGCGAGCGATAGAGAGCCTGTAATTTAAGAGAAACCGGCCTTTGGCCGAGACACTTCTCTACCGAAAAATGTACACATTTATCTTGAAAGGGGGTCAAGGGAGTGTAATTTCAAGCTAGATGGAAGTCTAGGAAACTCGCTAAAAACCTCCCCTTAAAAGATTCATTAGATTATCAAAGCCAAACTAGATACTCTTAAGAGTTTGCTTATAGACTGCGAATATGATGAGTGGAAAGTCAGGTTGTCAAACTAATTATACAACTCAAATCTTGAGAGATTTCCACTATAGGAATTTTTTTCTTTACCCCTTTCTCCCTCATGTTTAGCCCCATTGCTTTTGAGATTGTAAGACGTTGTCCCCATTAGTTTCGCGATTTTAAGAACTTTCACCCCATTTAAGTCACTTTTAGGACCTTTCGTCCCATTTAGGTGTAGATTTTTTCCTGGCGAGCGATAGCGAGCCTGTAATTTAAGAGTAACCGGCCTTAGGCCGGGAAATTTTTCTACCGAAAAATTTAAAAATTTATCTTTAACCCCTTATTGGCGGCGCTCGACTTAAGTCGTGCACCAATTTGCAGCACGTTAGGAGCATTATTAAGGCTTTTAAAGGGTTAAAATAGAGTGCAAATGGCCGGGAGCGCAGCGGGCCAGACAGCCGACTCCCAGGGCTTACCGCCGCCCATTTACTCATGTTCCCTGTGTTTTCGAGAGGCCGGCAGTGTAGCCAGTAGTGAGCATAGCTGGGAAAAATATACCACTATACGCTAAACTCCCATGTTCGTGGCACCACTGCAAGAGAACCACGAGTGCTATGTAGCTCGTTCTAGTCTCATTTTGAAGCTTTTAGCGCCTAGTTTTTTGCTGAATAATTCTTTTCATGCAGATACTTTATTGATCATTCAAGAGGACCTGAATATGACCAAATGAGCCCAAAACACCCCGCTAGACAAGGATTAAAGGGAGTCATGGGAGTGTAATTTCAAGCTTGATGGAAGTCTAGGAAACACACTAAAAACCTCCCCTTAAGTGCACAAAGTAATAAGAGTTGATAAAGATAATGCCAAACTTTAGAAGAATAATAGAAATCGCGAACAAATTTAAAACTTAAAATTCGCTAAACTAGATAAGTAATGAATCTCAAATACTATTAGTGAACAAAGTTGAACACTGCGAAACTAATGAAGGAGGTAACTAACTAACTTAACTAAAATTAATCGTATAAGCGTCAAACCAAGACTTCCTGAATCGCTACACTAATCGATAAACAAACTTTAATCTAAAATGGCAACAAAAATCATAAATCGCGAACTTAATTTGAGAACTCACCCTCACCTGTAGGAAGTCTAGGAGATACTGACTAGCTGCTCCGAAAGTCTACCTGAAGTAACCTCGTGCTTCACACACATGAATCAGATGAACCGAAACTTTGAACACAATCATTTTCGAAACCTTAAACAAATTCGGAAAAACTCTCTTGTAGTTGCTTGTAGCCTACTTCACACACATGAATCAGATGAACCGAAACTTATGAACACTAAAGCCTTTTCGAAACATTTGATTTTAATTTAAACAAAAAATGTATTGTCATAAAGTACTGTACGTATGTACTGTACATCAATATTACAATCATATCATAGACAAAAATATATGTAGTATATCATACAATAGGTCCTATATAGCCTACCCTATGACAACAGGGAACTGATGCCATCCGACATACAGTATATGTCCCCTGTAACCCCTTACCACCATGACGTAATTTTCACCATATTCTGGTTACCATTAGACGATTTTCTTTAGTTTTTAATATAGCCTACCTGTGCGACTCAAATGGGTATATACGATCTCATTAAACCCTAGTTGTAACATAGGTCCTTCTTAAACTGCATATAATCATCTAATATTAGCCAGAATTAAAAGTAAAAAGACGTCATGGTGCTGAAGGGGTTAAATGTGTTACACTAATACAAGTCAGTCATCAAAAAAGTGATAAAAAGTGCTAACAAAAAAAGAACCTTTTTACAATTACAATAAATTCCGCCTAGAATAATAATTGTTCACACTCAACACTAATTTAAAGATTATTTATTTCAATATTCATCAAATATTCTGTAATCTTTCTTTTGAATATGTAGAAACTACAGTCTAAATTTATCTTATATACCGGGTATATATATATATATATATATATATATACAATCATTCGATTGTAGTCAGATAGCTTAGGAAACACCTCAAGATGTCGAAGGGATATCAAATATCTGACTGAACCCTTCAACCCCTGCAGATCCTTCCTAAACTTAAAATAATGTATTTTAACCCCTGTAAGGACGGGGCCGTTTGTTGACATGACCTAGCTGCCAGGCGGGTATATTTACTTAAAACTAGCTTCATTTCATGATCTTTTTCATGTATAAACAAGAGCCAGAGCGTAATACAATTATGTATCCGTGAAAGGGCGATAATGAGCTTTCCAAAGACACCTGAATCATCCTTGTAGGACGACGGGTTATCCTGTAGCGATCGCTACCGGAGTGAAAATACCCTAAATAAGGTAATTTCCTTAGGTGTTCCTTGTCTCGCAAAGACGGGTGTGTGTAGGGAGGCGGCGGTGCTCCCAGACACTTAGGCCTAATGGTAGCCGTAATAAGATGAAGTACTGTATCATATCCTCGAATACTGAAAGTAGAATAAATAGATAAATAGATATATAAATCGTCGTCTCACTGAAGGTATTAAACCTTTTAATACCACGTCCTCTTAACGTTATTCTGGCTACTATTATACGATTGTGTTCAGGTTAGGATAGACTTATTGTAATGCCCTCGAAAATGTCCCGCACCCACAATAATACTAACCCGAGTTGACGTCAGGTATAGCGTAAAATAGTCGTAGATGGTAAGTCCAATAAACTCGTCTCGAGAGACTATCACCGTGGTTCGAAAATAGTCGTAGATGGTAAGTCCAATAAACTCATCTCGAGAGACCATCACCGTGGTTCTTAAAAATCGGACTAAGGTTTCTATACTTTTGTACGTCCGTGGTAGTACAGTGGGTTAGCGCGCGGGCCTGGTGGTGCGTCACTAACCAGGGTTCGAACCCCACCCAAGGCATCTCAAAACCTGTGGGTTTTTAGGGGGGTTAAATTCCCTTCAGAGGTTCGTACCCCACGCCAGGTACCAGGAATGGTTGATCCTAAAGGTATCCTGGGGAGAATTTAACCCCCCTAAAAACCCACAGGTTTTGAGATGCCTTGGGTGGGGTTCGAACCCTGGTTAGTGACGCACCACCATCACCACCAGGCCCGAGTGCTAACCCACTGTACTACCACGGACGTACAAAAGTATAGCAACTTTAGTCCGATTTTTAAGAACCACGGTGATGGTCTCTCGAGATGAGTTTATTGGACTTGCCATCTACGACTATTTTCGAACCACGGTGATAGTCTCTCGAGACGAGTTTATTGGACTTACCATCTACGACTATTTTACGCTATACCTGACATCAACTCGGGTTAGTATTATTGTGGGTGCGGGACATTTTCGAGGGCATTACACTTATAGTAATTATATAGCTTGGAACTAACTCCTTCAACTATCACAGTTCCTTACGAAGCTGCATAAAATCGTCTAAATAAAGCTAACTACAATTAAAAAGACTTCATCGGTACTGAAAGGGTTAAAGATTCGAGCAGACACACTAATATAATACTGTAATGAAGCTTTATAAGTATCCGAACAAAATTGAACCGTAAAAACAAGTGAATCTTTAATAAGCCCGTCAAAACAACTTCAATGGATCGACCACAAGTGTTCGAACCGCGCGAAAAAAAAGGATGGCTCTCTCTCGACTTAAAAACGAACCAATGACGAATCTGGCTGGCGGTCTTTCGGTTAGTCTTCACTGAGCCTTCGCGGAGTGAGTATACGTGGAAGATTAATAATTCATTCAATGGAACTTCGAGATAAGTGGAATTAGGTTGTGCTACTGTTTAACGAAATAATTGCCACTCTTGCTATATTGAAATTGCAGCTACGTAAGTTTAGTGGGGACTAATTTTAAATATTTGAATTCTGAAATAATAAGCTATAATATAGCCTAGCCTTAGAAATTATGGTGTTCGATATTGAATTTGTTTTAATACGATAGGTGTAAAGCTCTTGGCATTAACGTCCTGGAAAGAAAGGGTAACCAGTTAGTAGAGTCACCGGAGTGTTTAATAAGATTGTTAATGATGGTTTATTAACTTAATGAAGTGTTAACATTATTGGCGATTAGAAATTTAACCTAATTGATTACTATAATTTTTTCCTCGCTAGACTTCAACAAATGTAGAAAAAAAAATACCCCCGAGAACCTCTTTGCCGATAAATTTTTAAATTGTTCGGTATAAAAATGCACTGGCCAAAGGCCGGATCCTCCGCTCGGAAACCAGTGAGGTGGATGACCCTACCCAGGCGTGGTTCGTGGTGAGTATTTTATCTGTACGGTTTTAAGTTTTTGTTTTAGACTTGGATGTGAATAGTTTAGTTATGAACTTTAAGTAACCTTAATTAGATTAGTTGGTAAAGTCAATTTTGCGTAATATTTTTAAAGTAAAATTTCGCGCTGCCCTTTGAACATAGTTTTTGTTTGAAGTTCAATATAGCTTCAGACTTAAGTTTGGTTTTTACTTTTAAAATCTGTTTTGACGTTAGGCTTTGAAATTTAGTTTTGCTTTTAGTTCCTATTTGTTTTATATTTTTTTAAATCGGTTTTGGTATTGACTAGTTTAGAATTAAATTTGATTTTGACTTTAATATATAGCATATAGGCCTATCTGGTTTGGACTTTTAAAAGTTTTGGAGTAGATATAGCTGGCAATATAATGCCAGGGCCCAACAATACGTAAATCAACCCTTAATCTTCTCCATATTCTTTATCTTTTTAATCAGACTTATTTTGGAAAAATCGTATTACCACTACTGCTAAAACTGCTTCCCATAAGTTAGGTATGCTAAAATCTCTGTTTCTTAATGCTTTTCCATCGGCACTTCCCTAGGCAGTTATATTTGGTGTTATACAGAACTGTACTTGTCTTTGTGTCTTCCTCTTTGTCTGTATTCATCTGTCTTGGATAATCTTTCCTCTTTGTCTCTTGTTCTCCACATCTTATATATATTTTCTTTTACTCTGTCGATATTTTTCTCTTTGAAAAGTAATTCCCAATTACTTTTATTTTCTTCTTCATATGGTGGTTGTAGTCCTGGTTCACATCTTTCTTGATAGGCTGGACACCACAGCAAGAAGTGCTTCAGGTCTTCTCTATCGTTGTTGCATATATCACACCTAGTTAATTCTCCTATGAACCTATTTCTATCTTTTAAATTTAGATTAGTCCTAGGCCTATAAAATATTGATTGAGTAGTCTCATAATCTCTTCTCCTCCCCTAATTTCAGTCTTGAAAGCTTTATATATTTCTAAAATACTCTTTTCATCTATTTCTCTCTTCTACCGATTTTTATCCCATGTTTTTATTTTGTTAATATCCTAAACTTTTGTCACATTTGTATTGTCAAGGTTTAAGTCTTTAATATATTTCTTGATAGCTTGACCCCAAGTATCTTTCTCATTTGTTGGTTTCTCCTGTTATTCTTTTTAACCGTCCGTTGCTATCCTCTCCCAATAGATATTTTAAGTTTCCTTCCATTATCCTCGCCTCCATAGAAGAGGCACCTATCTCGCCTATCAGTTGCTTTTTGAGCATATCTAAGAGCTCTAAAATATGGCTGTATACCTTATTTTCTATAATTTATATTTTTAGTAAATTATGTTTTGATAGCAAAATGCAAATGCGCGGAATTTCGGTGTGAGTTCCTAGGCTAGTCCTTAGAGTGCCACATGTATTCGTTGATTTATTTGTGTTTAGAAGTAAAGTTGGTTTGTGAAAAAATAAGAATACCCAATTAGCCTATTCAGTTATTACCGCTGCAAACTAAATTACTTTGTGTTAAATAAGGTTGGAGAGCAAATTATTTTAAATTCTCCACCGTATTTTGTTCATCCTAGATTTTTTTTTTTCCCTACCGTCTGTAGAGTAGGGTATAATTATGACCTAATGCAACTGTCTCGGAACAATGGCGGCGGTAGAAAACTGATTTCCGAAACTCTTCATAATTAACACAATTTAATGCTGACCTTTACCGTAGCCTCATGGAGGCCGCGCCACACTTCGACTAGAATAAGTCTAGGACTCTATACTCTATTGTTTTCCAGCTGATGGTAAATTGAATCTCTTGGTAGCTGATTTCTCGATAATTAACCCTCAGACATACGACGAAATTTTGAGCCTATTAGGGATACTTTAAAGACTTTGTTACTATCAGGGTTATTTAGAAACCTTTAGTTTAGTTACTTCAACCTCTGCAGTAGTTGAGTTAGCTGTGGGCAGAAAACTAATTTTGGAGAGTTAATTATAAGAGTGAGAAAACTATTTCTTATTGCTAATCTGGCAACCTCTGAGTCATATGAGTCTGAAGGGGTTAATGGAAATATATGAAACTGCTATGGTTGTGTCGTATTAACCCTCTCTGACATATGACGCGATTTTGAGCCTATTAGGGATACTTTAAAGCCTTTGTTACCATCAGGTGTATTTAGAAACCTTTAGTTTAGTTACTTCAACCTCTGCAGTAGTTGAGTTAGCTGTGGGCAGAAAACTAATTTTAGAGAGGTAATTATAAGAGAACTCTATTTCTTATTGCTAATCTGGCAACCTCTGCGTCATATGAGTCTGAAGGTGTTAATGCCAAGTTTTCAGAATCAACATCGTATTTCGCTACAAAATCGGCCTTATAGCCGAGTAACAAAGATAGAAACATGATAATTTAGTATCACCTGGAACAAAATAGACTAGGTGGTGCATTTGATATATGCTACACATCTTGGGCACATCGAACCTCTGGCTCAAGTAATATCCGATGCCTTTTTTTTTTTAAATGAAAGTGGAAGAATCAAAGACTTGTAAATTAAGTTGTAAAAGATACAACCGGCAATAAACTACCCCAATGCGCACCTAAAACAATCTTATAAACCGGCAACACTTGCAGTTATCTGGTGAAAGTGACTCTTGGTACAGTCGCCTAATAAGTGATGTCTCCGCACCGATTATGTTTTGATCAATAATTGGTATCGGCAATATCTACACATGATTTATTCTTTTTGAGCGAGGTATGCCAACATGTTCCTACATTTACCCACCATATTCAACATCTGACTGACATTAATACAGCACAGAGCAAGCCAAACTTAATGACAGCTGAAACATGACTTATGAGCGTGACCGTACACTGAATCAACGGTGAAGCAGTTAGATTTTATGTCCTAATAGAATAGTCGCATTGCATATACTACCGGTACCTGCCAATGCGGTACTCTTAAGGGGAGATTTCCACTTGAGGGATATTTTTCTTGACTCCTTTCTCCATGGTTAGCCCCATTGCTCTTGATATTTGAAGACCTTTGCCCCATTAGTTTGGCGATTTTAAGGACCTTTGGCCCATTTCTGTCAATTTTAAGACTTTTCGTGCCATTTAGTTGTCTATATTTTCCTGGCAAGCGATAGGGAGCCTGTAATTTAGGAGGAATTGGCCGGTCAATATACAGGAGGCGCTACAATATTGGTAAAAAATTAAGCTCAATAGCATGTGATTAAGCGATTTTTCTCCAAATTGTTGATGTAGGTGTCATTCCCGGGAAACTAACATAATACATATTATATGGATATTTACGTTTTAAGGGTTTGTTTACACTTCTCTTTCGTCTTCATCTGGGAGACTTCTTTTTCGTGACTGTCAGTCAACAACTGAGACATCTGGTGGCAAATGCAATGAACTATACTGGTGGCGTCGTAGCCAAAGTAATCACCCTACCTAATTCATGCCAAGAGTACTCGAGTTCACTGACACGTGATGTCTATCGACCAATCAGGTGATGCCATGATTTGGAAAACAGGTGGCCCAGGATATAAGCTGTCAGTTTGACTCTGGCCAGCTTGTGTAGAGGGTGAGCCGATCAAAGCTTTTTCCACCGTCTTTAAAAACACTGAGGCTGCTTAAGACCTTTTCGCCTTCCAATAAGTGTAAACTGTCCAAAGTGCAATAACCAGTGTTCCAAATACAGCTGACGAGGACCGCTGGTTTTGAAATGCACATACACTTGTTTTACATGGAAAAATTCGAAACAAAAATCCACCAGCTGTTGACCAAGATGAGTGGTGATCGAGCCTCCAGCGGCCAGCCAGGCAGCCCAGTACCTCCTCTGTTCATTAAGGTTAGTTGGGACAACATAAAGGAGCCGGACCACAGCTAGCTAGGGAATCTTAATGGGTCATTGCAAAGTAACATAAAGTAAAAGATTTTTTCGCATAGTATTAAACTGGCCTGCAAGGGCTAGTTGGTTACCATACTGATGTTTTGGACCGACAGTTAGCCCATCGATCTTTTTAGGCCTAATAGGTCCGGTAGAGCATAGGCTATACATCATTGCTATATATGTCATTAAGACCTGAAATGTATTGTAAGGGAGAACAAAAATAACATAAAATACATAGGCCTACTGTAAAACAACAAGTTTTTCAGCCAGTACCCAACCAGCGGGGTGTGGGGGCGGCAGCCCCCACCAATAATACTAGGTTAGGTTAGGTAAGGTTGTTAGGTTAGGCTAATGTTAACCCCATTCTTACTAGGTTAGGTTAGGTAAGGTTGTTAGGTTAATGTTAACCCCATTCTTACTAGGTTAGGTTAGGTAAGTTTGTTAGGTTAGGCTAATGTTAACCCCATTCTTACTAGGTTAGGTTAGGTAAGGTTGTTAGGTTAGGCTAATGTTAACCCCATTCTTACTAGGTTAGGTTAGGTAAGGTTGTTAGGTTAATGTTAACCCCATTCTTACTAGGTTAGGTTAGGTAAGTTTGTTAGGTTAGGCTAATGTTAACCCCATTCTTACTAGGTTAGGTTAGGTAAGTTTGTTAGGTTAGGCTAATGTTAACTCCATTCTTACTAGGTTAGGTTAGGTAAGGTTGTTAGGTTAGGCTAATGTTAACCCCATTCTTACTAGGTTAGGTAAGGTTGTTAGGTTAGGCTAATGTTTACCTTCTTACTAGGTTAGGTTAGGTTGTTAGGTTAGGCTAATGTTAACCCCATTCTTACTAGGTTAGGTTAGGTAAGGTTGTTAGGTTAGGCTAATGTTAACCCCATTCTTACTAGGTTAGGTAAGGTTGTTAGGTTAGGCTAATGTTAACCCCATTCTTACTAGGTTAGGTTAGGTAAGGTTGTTAGGTTAGGCTAATGTTAACCCCATTCTTACTAGGTTAGGTTAGGTAAGGTTGTTAGGTTAGGCTAATGTTAACCCCATTCTTACTAGGTTAGGTTAGGTAAGGTTGTTAGGTTAGGCTAATGTTAACCCCATTCTTACTAGGTTAGGTTAGGTTAGGTAAGGTTGTTAGGTTAGGCTAATGTTAACCCCATTCTTACTAGGTTAAGTAAGGTTGTTAGGTTAGGCTAATGTTAACCCCATTCTTACTAGGTTAGGTTAGGTAAGGTTGTTAGGTTAGGCTAATGTTAACCCCATTCTTACTAGGTTAGGTAAGGTTGTTAGGTTAGGCTAATGTTAACCCCATTCTTACTAGGTTAGGTTAGGTAAGGTTGTTAGGTTAGGCTAATGTTAACCCCATTCTTACTAGGTTAGGTTAGGTAAGGTTGTTAGGTTAGGCTAATGTTAACCCCATTCTTACTAGGTTAGGTTAGGTAAGGTTGTTAGGTTAGGCTAATGTTAACCCCATTCTTACTAGGTTAGGTTAGGTAAGGTTGTTAGGTTAGGCTAATGTTAACCCCATTCTTACTTCGTTAGGTTAGGGTAATGTTAACCTTATGAAAACCCAAACAAAGATTTTATTAGGGTTACTGTGTAATTTTAACATGAACATTAGTAAAATCCGAGCCTTGGCTCGTGTTTTCGAAATGTCGGGTTATATGGGTATGGAAATTTACAAAACCCGAGCCAACATGTTAATAAGGTTACTGTGTTATTTTCATTTTTAAATTAGTTAAATCCGAGCCAAGTTTCGTCAAAACTTGGCTCGGGTTTTCAAAAAGTCAGGTTTTATGGGTCTGGAAATTGACAAAACCCGAGCCAATATTTTACCAAGGTTACTGTGTTTTTTCATTTTTACATTTGTTAAATCCGAGCCAAGTTTCGTCAAAACTTGGCTCGGGTTTTCAAAAAATCAGGTTTTATGGGTCTGGAAATTGAACAAACCCGAGCCAAATTTGGGTTACAAATGTGTATTATCGTGTTCTATAGTGTTCTATACGCTTTTTACCCCTCAATTTCCCTGATCTTCATAGCCCTCCCCACTATCGGGGGGCGTGTCTTTAGATTGATGGATAATGGGTAAATGCTTAATTCCCATTCAATTTCATCACTAGATTAGACTAAAACACCAAAATCAAAATTCCAAAAAAAATACCTGAAAAACACTGTTGCGTCTCCTGTATATTAACCAATTGGCCTTCGGCCGGGACATTTTTCTACCGAAAAATGTACAAATTTATCTTTAAAGGGGGTCTAGGGGCTGTAATGTTAAACTTGATGGAGGTCTAGCGAACTAACTAAAAACCTCCCCTTAACCTCTGAAGTGCGCATGGGGGTAATTGGAAACGTCCCCCTGTGCTGACGTATTTGAGGTGTTTCCGTCACTAAAATATTCATTGTGCCATTAATAGCATTAATATTTATCCATATGCGCCTATTATGGGTTGATTATAAAGGTATTAACCTGAAACAACAATAAAACGAGTGAAAACAGCGTTTGGATGGTCAAAATCGGAGATATAGCCCGCGAGTTGTATAATGTATGGGTGAGGCAATCTGCTTTCCCGCCAATTTCCCCCAAGGCCACTGAGACGCAGTCGATCGATACTCTCTCTCTCTCTTGCACTCGCTTGCTATCAGTGATGACCACACCCTCCAATCGGATTTCTAATGTTAGCACGAAAATATACCTCAGAATAAGGGAATAACAGGGAAAATAGGTGATAACTGAAGGAGAGGAGGAAAGTGGGGAAGGAGGGGAGGTAGAGGACTGAGATTTTGCATGGCCCAGGGGCCAAAAAAAAATAAAAAAATAAAAAAATAAAAATATAAAAAAATATTTTTTTTTCGATGTCAAAAGTTGATTTTTATTTTCTCTGACTCTTAAGAGTCTTCCCGCAGTGCGCCGGGGGAACTCTTAAGAGTCTCCCCGCAGCTCCCGGGTTAATGCGGGAGCGGTACTCTTAATGCGGGAGCTGCGTAATAAGAAAGTCTATATAGAAGCAATATTCACTGTATAGGACACTTTTCGATTTTTGTTTAACTTTAAAACTTTAGTCAACCTGTGAATGTAAACTTAGGACATTTGATAGAATACGAAATAACCCCTACCTACCAGATATTAAGTGTCCCTAGTACGTAGTATGTGGGATAAACGGAACTAACCCTTGCCTAACCAGTAGTAAGATTCCCTAGAACCAAAACTAACCTAGAAAGACTATTTCCTAACAACCCAAACTAGACCTAGTAGGCCTACCTTGGATCTAGAAAAACACTTCCCTTCCAGCTTTACCCTATTCAAAGTTGGCCAAAAATCGTGAACATCAACCTATATAACTAGCGAATGATTAGACTACCATTTGGGAAGGGTCAGCCAGGGAACAATGTAGATACTTACAGCCCCTTTTTGAGTTGCAAAGATTAGGGTTCACGAGTTCTGGACTACGTATTTGGAACGGTAGGCTATAGTATGTGTCTCTAGTACAGTACGTGGGATAAGACTAACCCATGCCAATTAATACGTGGCACTGATACCTAGTACGTGGGATTGAAGAGTAGGCTAATTGTTAATTACCAGGTAGTGTCCTATTAGGTGGATATTCCTAGTTTATATATCTCGTTACGCATCTCTCGCATTACTTATTGACAGGTAGTATAAAATGCGGTGGTAACAACTGAGTCTACCACACTTAAAAAAACGCGCCTAACAAGGCGGTACACCTTTTCAAAACTGTTTGAGGTTTAGCTTACTTCGGCATATAAATCTTAGCATGGTGATATCGGACTGGTTAGCCCTCATTTATAATAGCTGAAGCTCACCTTTCATGTTAAATAATTAGCCCAAGTCTTAACAAAATTAGACTGAGTTTCGAAAAAAATAAACAAACGTTCGATTGGTTGGATGAAGACTTCTCTTTTTACTAAAGTATTATTTTGTTAGTCTATTTGTTTCCAGCTGAGAGTAAATTGTCATGTTTCTAGCTTTGTAACTGAACTATAAGGTGGATTTTGTAGCGAAATGTGATAATTATGAAAACTTGGCATTAATACGACACAGCCATTGTAGTTTCATATATTTCCAATAAGTATCGAGAAATCAGCTAATAAGATTCAATTTAAGATCAGCTGAAAACAAATGTAAGTAGTCGCCAATAAAACCAATAATTACATTGTATTGTCCGTCCATAATAGCGTAATGTTTTTTTTTGAGTAGGCCTAGTAAAATGTATTATACTTTACTATCTGTATAAACAGAAGCCATCTGGGTAGGTTTCGAACTAGGCTACACTCCACGTGTTTATATCTGTGTCCGCGTCTCGGTGCCTCGTTAAATATCGCTTTATTGCCTTCGTTTTTGGAATATAAAGTGAATCCTGGAGGTCAGCGTCTACGGTAAGGGATGTTGAATACTGTAGTTGAGATGTAGGCAGTGAATTTATAGATAATAAGAAACTTCCATGGGTTTAATTCTTACTTTGATCAGATACCGGATCCATGGATAGTAATAGTATCGTGGATTCACGATAGTCAGTGGTATAACATAAGTTTTCTATGTATCATACCCTATAATTATACAGTATGAAACGATACAGTAGCCTATGTATGTTTAGCCGTGTGTAAGCTTAATAAGTTAAATAAGGCTTATTATACGAAAGTATAGTATTTAAGTCTTTAGAATGCATATATGATTTATCATACAGTATAGCCATGTCGTAATATAAAAGCGGTAAGATATTTATCGCTAGATATCCGCTACAAACTTAGCAGTATCCGCTAGATTCGTAGCTAAAGAAGATGACGCCTCGCGCATGCGCTAGAGCACATTTAGACATCGTCCAAGCAATACCTCCACTCATCAGTTCGCCGCGATCCTCTTTTCGGCTTTCATCCAGCTCTCTTCATCCAACTGACAGACCGACCGACAAGCTAAGCCATATCATTATTTAAATATATTCAGCATTATTTTAACCTAGCCTAGCCTATACCCTTTTTTGTTGTTGCACCCTTGTGGTTTTGATGTAAACAACCAACCGCATTCGGGAAGTAGCCATTTGCCTACCATCCATCAGTATTTCTAAATTACCTAACTACACTCTCGGTATTTGTTGTTCATTTAAATTTGATATGAGCGGACCTTTTCAGTCTAGGTAGAGTAAACTCAACTCCTTTAAATCCGCCATGGATATTTTTGTCTTGGGAATTAATGTTCTCTCCAGTAACCAACTCTACTAAAATCGATTAATGAAATTAACAGACCGGAAGTTAGGTTTCTTATATAACATAAGTGATTGCCGTATAGCCTATGCCAAGACTGTCGAAAATTAATTATATAGGATATAGGCTATAATGATAACATTCAAGACTTCTTTCGCCACCTTATTAGAAATAATTTATTAGGGAAAATAGGGACCAATAGACGCAACATATTTTTCTCATTATAGTCTGCATGGAGGAATTTCGTTATCGACACTTGAAATAACCCGATTACACCGAAAAATAACACTAAAATAATGTCCCGAACGTAAACAAAGCATTGCACCCAATGAATCCTTAGACCTGGGTCCTCTTGTTTTGAAAGATGCGGTGAGTGCGATTCACCCAATAAATGGCTTGAACGTTACTCACAAAAACTATATTATATTATATTAGGGTTGGGTTAGGTTAGGTTAATCTAATCTAATATAATATAATATTTGTACATTTTGGAAACGTGCATGGCCTCTCCACAATTTTCCTTCCCTACTGTAAAAGCGCGATTCACCCAATAAATGGCGCCATTTGACTGAGTATCTTCAGATTAATGAATAATGGGTACCGTAAGTTAATGCAAATCCTCCACTCAAACCATGATAAACTACAATTAAACGCTATATTCCCTGGAAAAAATATAAAGAAACTTTGTAAATAAGGCGGCTCTAGCTGCCTTGAATGTTACCGCTATAATTACCCCCCCCCCACACACACACACACACACACACACACACCTCCCCGTGGCGTAACTGATAGCGCGTCTGGCTCACAACCAGAAGGTCCCGGGTTCGAGACCCGGGCGGGGAAGAGACATTTGGGCAAGTCTCCTAACGGTGTAGCCTCTGTTCACCTAGCAGTATAAATAGGAACCTGGTATAAGTGGACGAAGTTGTGACGTCCCATCTGGGGTTGGTGATCGGATACAAGGTGAGATGGGTATCGTACTGGTCAACCTAAGCTACTGGTCAACCTAAGCCTTCAGGTGAGACTGGTACCGTAGTGAGAATGGTACCGTACAGATTAACCCTAAGCCTTCGTTTCCAGATGTCGCCAATTGGCTAAAATACAGACCACACACACATCCACAGCCATTCCAACAATACATAAACACTTAACATGCATTTCACGCAATACATGCCCAGTTAAGGAGGTGCGATAATAATGAGCTTAGCTCGCATTGCGTGGATTCCCGTTGACGAACAAGCAAGTGAATAACACACACACACACATCCTAGCTCAGCTGAATATCCCATTAAAAGGGGGTTGGGGACAGTCCCAACTAATGAGTTCGGTTATGTTAAGGTTTTTTAGATGATTTATGGCATAGGCCTAGGTTCTGTTACGGTTTTTTAGATTTATGGCATTTAGGCCTGTATCAATATTATTCGAAAAAGTCGGTCAAACTAAACGTGAACGTAACTAGCAACTATTCTAACTCTTCCTATGACTTGGATTCAGACTTTATTCCTAACAATTTAGTTACAATATTTTCTTAAAAATACGTAATCTTAATGTTTTTAGATACCGGTACCGTACCGGTAGTTTAACCCCTTATTGGCGGCGCTCGACTTAAGTCGTGCACCAATTTGCAGCAAGTTAGGAGCATTATTAAGGCTTTTAAAGGGTTCAACTAGAGTACAAACGGCCGGGAGCGCAGCGGGCCAGACAGCCGACTCCCAGGGCTTACGCCGCCCATTAACTCGTGTTCTCTGTGTTCTCGAGAGGCCGGCAGTGTAGCCAGTAGTGAGCATAGCTGGGAAAAATATACCGCTATACGCTAAACTCCCATGTTCGTGGCACCACTTCAAGAGAACCACGAGTGCTACGTAGCTCGTTCTGGTCTCATTTTGGTCTCATTTTGAAGCTTTTAGCGCCTAGATTTTTGCTGAATAAATTTCTTTTCATGCAGATACTTGATTGATCATTCAGGAGGGCCTGAATATGCCCAAATGAGCCCAAAACACCCCACTAGACAAGGGTTAAATGTCCATATCAAAGTCTATGATTATAATGTAAATAATTTAGTTGGCCAATATAACTCAGTTTAATCTCTTGACAATATCGTAGTTATAATCAGTGCATATTACTTAACCCTCTCAGACATATGACGTGCTTTTGAGCCTATTGGGGATACTTTAAAGCCTTTCTTACCATCCGGGGTATTTAGAAACCTAAATACCCCTGCAGTTGTCTTTGAGGTGGCTGTGTTGAGTCTATTGGGGATACTTTAAAGCCTTTGTTACCATCAGGGGTATTTATAAACCTTTAGTTTAGTTACTTCAACCTCTGCAGTTGTCTTTGAGTTAGCTGTGTTGAGCCTATTAGGGATGCTTTAAAGCCTTTGTTACCATCAGGGGTATTTAAAAACCTTTAGTTTAGTTACTTCAACCTCTGCAGTTGTCTTTGAGTTAGCTGTGGGCGGAAAACTAATTTTAGAGGTAATTTTAAGAGTGAGAGAACTCTTATTTCTTATTGCTAATCTGGCAACCTCTGCATCATATGAGTCTGAAGGGGTTAATCTCTAATAATTGAGCTTCCTAAACAGTATTGTAACTAAGATTAGTCTTCAATACTCAGACTTCCGACAATCAGTTTGTAATCCTTAATCTTCTTTCCATATTCTTAGTGTCTCTTTTTCTTCTGCTCTCACTTGGAAGGACCATATTACCAGTCTTGCTAAGGCAGCCTCCCAGAAGCTGGGTGTGCTCAAGGGGCTCTTTACCCCTGCACAACTTCTTGCTCTGTACAGGGGCACGGTTGCGTCTTTGTATTGAGTATTGTTCACAGGTGTGGGGAGGATTCTCACACCGCACTCCTAGACAAAGTGGAAAGGAAGGCTTTTCGTATCATTAACTCCCGTCCACCCACCAACTCTGCAATCTCTCTCTCCGCCACAATGTTGAATCTTGCTATTCTATCGCTACTATGATAATCAGTGTTCCTCAGAGCTCTCCCAGTGTATACCACCTCCGCTACGTAGGGCACGTCATACCAGTCTTGCAACACAATCCCACCCCTACTCTGTGCAACTCTCTAACCCAAGAGTGTAAAGTTATTCTCAGACTTTCTTCTATTCAACAGATGAGCTCTGGAACTTTCCCAGAATCAGTCTTTCCCTCTTCCTATGACTTAAATTGCTTCAAACTCTGTGTCCAGGTATTTTGGCTTTGACGTCCCTTGATTTTGGCCCCGTCGCTCTGGGGGAGGCACTCTCTACAGGCAGTTCTGCCTTTTTCATCCCTCGCTTACATAGAAGAAAAAAACTATCCACCCTGTCGACCGTACAGTCCCTTCTGTTTAATCTTTATTATTAACCCTCTCAGACATATGACG
Organism: Paralithodes platypus; assembly: GCA_032716605.1. NCBI lineage: Eukaryota > Metazoa > Arthropoda > Malacostraca > Decapoda > Lithodidae > Paralithodes > Paralithodes platypus. The sequence continues at coordinate 60,987,418 of CM064512.1, read as the reverse complement.
CGATTTTGAGCCTATTAGGGATACTTTAAAGCCTTTGTTACCATCAGGGGTATTTAGAAACCTTTAGTTTAGTTACTTCAACCTCTGCAGTTGTCTTTGAGTTAGCTGTGTTGAGCCTATTAGGGATGCTTTAAAGCCTTTGTTACCATCAGGGGTATTTAGAAACCTTTAGTTTAGTTACTTCAACCTCTGCAATTGTCTTTGAGTTAGCTGTGGGCAGAAAACTAATTTTGGAGAGGTAATTATAAGAGAACTTTATTTCTAATTGCTAATCTGGCAACCTCTGAGTCATAGGAGTCTGAAAGGGTTAAATTTGCAAAGTTAGAATTAGTTATTCCAGTTCCTAGTGTCTTTGGAAATGATAATAGGACAAATGCCATGCCATTATTTTTGTATTTTCCTGTTATTTTTAATGTAGCCTATATTCCAATCTAAAGCCCAAATAGCTCGTTTGAACCCCTGACCTGGCTGTCTACAACACCCACGCTACTGGGACACGAGTGACTTCACACGCAAACGGAAGGACAACGTGAACATCTAGGGGGGAGAAAAAGAAAGGTGGGCTCCCTTAAGCAGGTAAGTCGCCTCTGAGACTGGCGTGTCTCAGCCACTTCATGATCCGCCATACCTGTACCAGGTGTACCGGTCACTAATGAAGGTAAGAGTCTAACTATTTTTAATGAATAGAAGTTTAATTTTATATAATTATACTTGGCGATTTTCATGAATATTCCTTGCTTAATATGATTAAAAGTTCTGAAAAGTAGTTATAAAATTGTCCCTTAACCCGTACAGCCCCAGCTGTCGGCGATGTATGTAACGCACAGCCCCAGAGATGCGCCTGGCGCGTCACCCTAATTGCGCCGACCGTAACCTCAGGTGTAGCCACTCAAGAGGGCTCAGATTTGTATGGGAACTGTGTACGTATCCCACGCAACCGTGTCGATGGTTGAAAACTCAAAGTCCACGTGCGTGCGCGTGAGCGCGCAATAACCTGGTTTTTTGGGGTAATTGCCTTCAATTTTTTACTCTTGTAAAATACGTTTTCGGGGGCTCTGTAGGACCATTCTTTAAGCTTTTTGAGCGTTTTTTTTTAGTGGTTTTTCCTTCATTCCTAACCCATTCGCTATAGTTTCTGGAATACAACAAAAAATTGAAAACCGGCCGGGTTCTGGTGAACAAACATTACAAAACTAGCCGGGGCTGGACGGGTTAATATATTATTTTTTTATACTGTATATTGTATTACATCTGGAGACCCAAAGATGTGACTCGTGACTGTGCATTGGACCATGTGATGGCCTCTTTACCTGCAGACACCTGTTTAAGTGACCAGAAACATGCGTACGTGACTGAGTAGAGCTGGGCGGATATCACTGCAGTCTCTCCCCTACATGGGAACACCTGTGGATCGCGCACCTGCCCCTCACCTGTGGTTGGTAGACTCAAGCAGCCTGTCTGCCGATTGGTGACTGCCTGTGTGACCACTACTCGTTAGTTCGTGAGTTAGTGACTATTAATTAATATGTTGTGAATACTTAACCCGTACAGCCCCGGCCGGTTTTATTATTTTTGTGCACCAGAACCCGGGCAATTTTCAATTTTTTTTTTTTTTATAAATATATCAGAATGTGTTAGAAAATAATGATAGACATGAAGAAATGTGAAAAAAGTACTTACCTAGGCCATTTGGGGGTCCTGGGAGGTAGTGGGGGTCCCCAGCCTCAGAGGAGCCTTAGCGCCATTTCAAATCTCCCGCGCCAGCAGCCAGTTGCCAGCCGCCAGGCAGCATGACTTATTTCGCACCTCTCGGACATAAAGTGCGCTTCAGAGTTCATAGAATGTCTTTGTATATCACATAATGTAAATATAACTGAAGTTGTAGTGTGATAAGTGTCTTCATTCAAGTATTACAAGTGCGCACGAGTGTTAGCGTCCCCGTTGCCATGGTGATGGCGGCCATCTTGGGCGGCCATCTTTGCTCAGGACAATAACAAAACGCACGTACGAACACACGGCCATACAGCGGAGCGAGTGACTCACAGCACCCTCCCTCTTTCTTTCTCTGTCTGGCTGTCACTTTCACTCAAGGTCACTCTGTGTCTCCTTTTCATTGAATTATTTGTACTTGTTCATTGTTTTACCTAAGATTATGAGGTGTATATACATTGTTTTACGCACTTATTGTCTCTTATTCTTATAATTATTTGCACACAGTTTTATAAGTTTAGAATTTACTTAGTGTTTTATATTGTTCGGTACTTTGCACTTGTAAATTATATATATATACACACTGTTTTATATTCACTTTTTGCGTCTTTTATATACACTGTTAGTATTACATTATAGCGTCTTTTATCGCAGTCTTTGAACACTTTGAACACTTAGAAGTGCTCGAGGGTGTGATACTCCCTGAAGCAGGTGGGAAAACACAGTCCCACATCACATTCTTCACACATCGTCCGGGTGTCTTGCCGTTTTGGTGTGCGTCTGCCTGTGTTGCGACACACATGACACCGTCTGCGTGGGTTGGGTTTTACTTCGTTGGGCGGGACAAAATCGCAAAAGTGGCGTTGTGTCAGTCTGGCGGGGCCTTCTGGTGCTTGAAAACTAGCTGCGGGACGTTGCTGGCGGCGTGGACCCTCCCTGAAGAAGAACAGAAGCTCCCGTGCAAGTTCGATGCAGTACGACTCCATCGTCTCAACTTCACCTGTTATTTCATGATATTGGATGTGGCAGTTGTAGAGGGTGAGGTCGAGTAGGTGGAAAAATAGTTTTTTATACCACCTCATCGTCTTCCTGGCACACTCGACCGACGATATGACAGAGTCTGACTTGTCAACCAGCCGCATGTTGATGTTGTAGTCAATGATTGCAACAGGTTTTTTGACCGCCTCACCTGTGGCTCTATCACGGCGTTTGGTGTCCTCTAAGCGGGGCAGGTGGATACTGGTGAGGATATTGACGTCACGATTGTCCATCCACGAGAGCATCAAGATATTATTTGCCTGGAGGTGGATGATGGAGCCCTTCTCCCGCCTTTCGGGTAGCTCTGGCATGTATACACGATTCCTCCTGACGGTGCCACAGACGCCAGTGTTTCTGCTATACAGGAATTTGGCAAGGGAAGGGCTGGTGTACCAGTTGTCGAGGTACAAGATGTGTCTCCTGTCCAAATATCCCTCCAACATGGTGATGACAACGGCCCCAGATATCCCATATGTCCTCTCCTCCACCAGTTCAGTGACCTTGCCCATGTAAAGGATGATGTCCTGGATGTAACCGGTCTTGCAATCGCACATCACGAAAAGTTTCAGGCCATAACGGTGACGCTTGCTGGGGATGTACTGTCGGATGCTAATATTCCCCCTCCATAGCACCAGACTCTCATCAATGATTAGTTTTTGGTAAGGTTTGAAGGAGGCTGCAAACTTTGTTTTGAGGTATTCAAATATAGGTCTTATCCTCTCCATCGGGTCTTTGGTATTCCTGGGGCGTTCCTGGTTCCTGGTGTGGCTTGCCAGGCTATCAATAAAGTGCAGGTTTCCCATGATTGCCGTGAATCTATTCCTGCTCATGACTTTCCCAAAGAAGGGGGTTGCGATGAGGGGATCACATGACCAGTACTTCCTGAGAGACGTCTTCTTGGTGACCCCCATCAGGATGACCAGTGCCAGGAATGCGTAGAACTCATCGGAAGACAAATCCACCCATGAGAGACGTGCCGAGTTCCTCTTCTGCTCCTTCCCTGCCATAAAATAATAGTTGTACCAGTTCGTCTGGTCAACAATCAAGCCGACAAGGTTGGCAGTGAAGAACTGCAGAAAAACACCCAGTCTTGTGGTGTCAGGTCCACGATTGGGCATGGTAGGGCCGGCCTCAGCTGCCCCCAAAAAGTGGTATTGTCCTGGTAGATAGTTTTCCCCATCCACCCAATCCCACCTATCAGCGCCTTCGTCGTCGCTAGATGGGGCATCGGGCTCATCAGGGTCATCGTCAGGGGCACCGGGGCGGGTTGGGCGGGTGCGGGTGGAGCGTGGGCGAGAGGTGGACCTGGGTCTGGAGCTAGACCTCGAACTTGATCGAGAGCTAGATCTAGAGCTCGATTCGTTGCTGGGGCGTCTTATTTGTTTGACCTTCTGCATTCGGCCGCGGGTGGCACGCCCGCGAGATATGACACGCCCACGTCGTTTGCTTGCAGGGCGTTGGGGCAGATCGGGGCGTTGTGGAGAGGCTGGTGATAATGCAGTGGCGCAGGAGGGGCCTGGTTCAGGTGAGGGAGACATTCGTGGGGGGGTGTACGGGATGGAGCCTGAAGGTGATAGTGGGGGGGAAGAATGGCGAGGCGGAGAGTCTGGTAGTAGTGGTGGTGGTGGTGATGGTGGTGGTGACTCATCCCCCCCCTCGTGCTCTGGGTCAAGAGGGAGCGCTTTGGGTCACGTGACCGCCTTTGTCTCGCACCACGTTGTCCCATTTCTCCATCACCAGGTTGTTCGTCACTAGGTTTGTGACGACCATAGAACCTCCCCGGGGTATTTTTCTTGAGTGGGGAGATTATGGGAAGTGGGGGAGAAGGCAGGCGGGGTTGTGGGGGTACCTCCTCTTCACTCCCAGACTCGCCCCTTCTTCTCTTCAATCCCTTTCGTTCTTCCCCAGGTACACGCACGTAATTTTGAGGGTCAGCAGGTTCATCTGCAACAACAACCTCTTCCCCACTTTCTGAGGATTCAGTGGGGTCTTGGGGAAGTGGGCGGCGGGGAGGTGCACTTGCCCCTTGCTGTCTTTGTGACGGCCTACGCCGCCTGACCGGAATCTGAGCAAGCTCTTCCTCTAGCTCTTATTTCTGCTTGGGAGGGGGCATACTCGTCTCCAGACTCGTCCAATGCCGAGTCAGTGTCACTATCAGGGCTGTCAGTGTCGTACAGTATATCCATGACCTCCTCTGTACTGCAGGGGCGGGTAAGGCGGGCACTATAACGACGAGACATGGTGTTTCACTCGAGAGGGTGCGCGGTAAACTGACCATGAGGTGTGAGAAGGCGGGTGCCCTCTCCCGTCCCCGCGCGCGCACGCGTTTGGACAAAACGTTTTGGAAGTAGTCCGCCGGATCCCAAAGTAGTTCCCATATAAATCTAGAGCCATTCTGAGACTTACGACTGGAGCTATAAGGGTGACGCGTTAGGCGCGTCTCTGGGGCTGTGCGTTACATACATAGCCGACGCGTCAGACGCGTCGCTGGGGCTCCACGGGTTAACATGATTTGATTTAGGATTTGTGATTGGATATAGTAACTAATTTATCTGGCAGACATTGTAGTAAAGTTACTTAAATTATTTGATGTAATGCTATAGTTTCATTAGTAATTAAGCAGTGTAAGAAGTCTTATTAATTTATATTGGGACTTAAGGTAAAACAATGAGCTATAACTTTATTCTATATAATTAAAGTGGAACTGAAACTGATACGAAACTATCTTGAAATATTAAACTTTTTATTTCTTTCATAATTACTTATTTTGTTTAGTTGTAAAACACTTTTATTTCTGTTTGTATAATACAATTCATTTTATATAGGTGACTTTTTCTAGATTCACTGATAATCTATCCTATTGATTAATTAGAAGTCTTGCTATAATAAGTAGCTTCTTCGCTGTCACTAAGTTTTTGCTGTCACTGTTAGTCTGATGTTTAATATGGTCAGTAAAGATGGCAACTTTTATCTCAAACTATTGATGCTTGGATAGTGCAGATACCATTTATTGATAAATATATACTTGGTGCTGCAACCTCGCTTATTTGGCAGACTGTTGTCCCTATGTCTATATTGACCCTCTCAGACATATGACGCGATTTTGAGCCTATTGGGGATACTTTAAAGCCTTTGTTACCATCAGGGGTATTTATAAACCTTTTGTTTAGTTACTTTAACCTCTGCAGTTGTCTTTGAGTTAGCTGTGTTGAGCCTATTAGGGATGCTTTAAAGCCTTTGTTACCATCAGGGGTATTTAGAAACCTTTAGTTTAGTTACTTCAACCTCTGCAATTATCTTTGAGTTAGCTGTGGGCAGAAAACAAATTTTGGAGAGGTAATTATAAGAGTGATGAACTCTATTTCTTATTGCTAATCTGGCAACCTCTGCGTCATATGAGTCTGAAGGGGTTAATCTCCAATAATTGAGCTTCCTAAACAGTATTGTAACTAAGATTAGTCTTCAATACTCAGACTTCCGACAAGCAGTTTGTAATCCTTCATCTTCTCTGCATATTCTTGGTGTCTCTTTTTCTTCTGCTCTCACTTGGAAGGACCATATTACCAGTCTTGCTAAGGCAGCCTCCCAGAAGCTGGGTGTGATTAAGGGGTTCTTTACCCCTGCACAACTTCTTGCTCTGTACAGGGGCACGGTTGCGTCCTTGTATTGAGTATTGTTCACAGGTGTGGGGAGGATCCTCTCACACCGCAGTCCTAGACAAAGTGGAAAGGAAGGCCTTTCGTATCATTAACTCCCGTCCACTCACCAACTCTCTGCAATCTCTCTCTCCGCCACAATGTTGCATCTTGCTATTCTATCGCTACTATTATAATCAGTGTTCCTCAGAGCTCTCCCTGTGTATACCACCTCCTCTACGTAGGGCACGTGGTACCAGTCTTGCAACACAATCCCACCCCTACTCTGTGCAACTCTCTAACCCAAGAGTGTAAAGTTACTCTCAGACTTTCTTCTATTCAACAGCTGAGCTCTGGAACTTTCCCAGAATCAGTCTTTCCCTCTTCCTATGACTTGCATTGCTTCAAACTCAGTGTGTCCAGGCATTTTGGCTCTAACTTCCCTTGATTTTGTCTGTCGCTCTGGGGGAGGCACTCTTTACAGGCAGTTCTGCCTTTTGCATCCCTCACTTACATAGAAGAACAAAAAAACTATCCACCCTGTCGACCGTACAGTCCCTTCTGTTTAGTCTTTATTATTCAATTTGCAAAGTTAGAATTAGTTATATACTTTAATTAATTTCACCATGTTGCTGAGAGAGAGAGACAAGTGGTGGCAGGAGAGTAGCGAGCGTATGACTGCTCCAGACCACCGCGGCGGGCCTACTGACCTGAATCCCACCCTCCTCCACCCTCTCGCACTCGCTACTTAGTGAAATGTATGGGGAAAGTACCGAATTACATGGTTTTTGCACTCGTGTTGCGCGGTTGTTGCAAGAAAACTAGCGGTCATACAAGGATCGTTGTGGTGTCATTGGAAAGCTCTGTTATGCCCTTTCAGGGATAGATACTTGTTTTACGCTCTGGGTCTTCTTTAGGCATGAAAATGATCACGTAAACAGCCCTATTTTGGCTAAAAACACCCCGCTGGGCGGTACATATAAATAGACCGCCTAGCCCGCCAATAAGGTGTTAATATATCTATCTATTACCGGACGCCTTGCTCCTCTTTAAGAGGGTGGCCATACACAAAAGTTGTGGATCTTTATGGAGGTAAAAAGTAAGTTGTAGGAACAAAAATGTATATACAGGAACCGTGTTTACATGCAGGAACTTTAATAAGTATATGAAGTATTCCCCATATAGGGAGAAATATCTTGGTCCTCCCAGTTCTCTAAGGGTCAGTTAAATGTTCAAATCCCAAAGTTTAGTTCAGGTCAAAGTGACTCCTAGTGATAGCATACAGGACACTCTTCATACGACAGAGCACTGAACTTTGTAAAAGGTAGCTAAGAAGTCTTAATATTAATGTACACTGAAAGTAATTTAACTAAAGCTAGAGAAGAGTAGATTTAATATACTCTATATAATTACAATTTTAACTGTTAATAACTTCAAATTCAACAACTACTGATTTAGTGATGTAATTCACAAGGATGATATTCTGACATAGTTTAAGGCGTAAAGTATATTCACGCATTAAGATCTAGAAGTTCTGAGATAGATTTTAATGGAGACTTAAGAATTTAATTATTTAAAGATGGGTCTCAAATTATATCGAACACTGCCTTATTTCCTTCCTGAAAGATAACCAACTAAACTCGGCCTTTGAATCTGAATTGTTAGTCTTTTGGGTAGTTTCCGATTACGGTGCAATATACTTTAAAATATTCATAATCCATTAACATAGTTCTTGCAAAGTAATTGCCCCAGTCATGATAATTGGAGTTCTGAATTCAAAGCAGTAGTAGAATTAATTTTTAAGATTGTTGAATACCACTCCATTAATGACTAACTCCGTAACTAACATATATTTGTAATCCACAGATGACGTCCTGGTGTGTGGTAGCCAAGCGGGCTTCACACGCAGAGGTGAAAGGTGTTTGGTCTTCACAACTTAGGCAACACGTCTTCTCCAGTTAGATTATCTTTTGAGGGTACACAGGCATGTTGACTCTCAGTCAGATTGTAAATCCCCGTAATCCAATATAGGTATAAGTGGATGCTGCGCTATGGCACTTGCTGGAGCTTATAAAACTGAACTGGTCTCCCTGGGAAACGGCTATATACAGATACTCTATTTTTGTCCAACTGATCGTAAATTGAATCTCTTGTTAGCTGATTTATAGATACTTAATGGAAATATATGAAACTACTATGGCTGTGTCATATTAATGGCAAGTTTTCTTAATTAACCGCATATTTCGCTACAAAATTTACCTTACAGCCGAGTAACAAAGATAGTTTGATTTTTGTTTATCTACTATGATTGTTTTTGAGAGAATAACTTTGTTACGTAATGTTACAAAAAGAAGCCCAATAAAAACTTAAAGCTCAATTCCACTCACTGCGCATATTCAACGAAATTTCTTTTATTTACTTATTTTTAGAGCACGGTAACCTACCCTAATTTAGTTTAATATAATGCATATAAGAAAATAGTACTAAAACAATATACTTGCTATCCAAGTAGGATAACAGGGCCTGATATCCTTCTTAATGGGATCAAACTACAGCTACCTGTACTTAAGTGGCGACATTAATAGTTTCTATTTGCATGAATGTTTTATACAGTGTTGGATTGGATAAGGGCACTTCTGGCAAAGTTTGATAGAATTTGGCTGACTAGTTTTCAGGAAAAAAATAAAATGGGAAAAAAAATTACTTTCACTACATAGAAACCGACACTGGTGTCCATCAGATTCTTTGAACATTTTAAGTCTTCTCACACCTGAACTTTTAAGACCATAAATACCAAGTCATAAGATAAGACACTCTTGGGGCAGTTTCGGACATATCTGGATTTATTGACCTATACTCTAGATAGCAGTATGACCCGACAATGTAAAAATAAGGATTATTGTGACAAATCTGAAATACCACGTGTAATTACCACTATAAACCCAATTACACAATTTTCATGTCTGAATTCACCCCATATTTACAGAAATTTAAAAATAATGCTCAATTATGGGAATATAAAAAAATATGCCAATTAATTTTTTACTTTAACTCTATCTATTGCCGGACGCCTTACTCCCTTTACGAGGGTGGCCATACACAGAATGGCCCCAAGCGGACCCATTCCCTGTGAGAGGGACAACCTGAGCCAGTTTAGTGAAGGATTTACAGGATTGACCACTCTATTTAGGATCTGTCGGACTCAGAGGCTCTCTGTGTATCTTGTTAGCACTAATTTTCTACAGTGGTGTTCGGCTAATCCTTCACTAACCTGCCTTACCCTTAGGTAAGCAGTACAGATTTGTATCAAGTTTACTCCCCTAGACAGGTTGCCAACCAAGGCTGACGAGTCCCATCCACCCGGATTTGTATAAGGTTGTCTCCCCTAGATGAGTTGCCTACCAAGGCTAAAGAGTCCTCCACCCGATACTTTAACTCTAATTACGATTATTTACGAAAGTAAATCTTGGCACTAACTTTTTTGCATCTACTAGTTATATTTTCTGTCAAAGAAAGTTTGCTATAGTTACAAAAATCAATTATACCTTTAGTTTTTAATTGTTTTTTAGTACTTCTCGAAATATATTTAAAGATCTTTACACACAAAATGTATGCAAAAGTATTACGAAAAGCCTGAAAAAAGTAAGTTTTATTCATTAATTAATAATTTTATAATATAATTTTTGTTTGGCGCTGATGTCAGAATTCACCCCAGTTGACGGTATCTCGCTGTACCACATCCTCCACTCTTCCCTTTATACGCACACCCCCTCCCCCTCGCTCAACTTTACATTATTTTGTCAATCAATTGGCAGTACAAAATTGTCCCACTGTAGCCTATGCGAAAAACCTTAATGCGAGCGTGGGATTGTAGTTGGGTTGGGAGGCAGAGACTTTCTCCTCTACACTACCGAGCCGGTAGTACGTAGGTAAAGCATATTTTCTGTGCTAGGAATTAGGCTTGAGCATAGTTTCCACATAGCGATTTTGATTAGTTGTTTTGTCTTTTTACCGTGTTGTTCGTATAAGTTTTGGTTTGTTTATTTTGCAAGTTTTATATTATAATTACAGTGGTTAAATGGAGCCCAATCTCTTTAGAATGTCCCAAGTTAACTATCCGTAATCAGTAACTAAGGGTAATTGCATAACGAAAACCTAGGGATCCACAAATTCTCTTGATTGGGCTAGAGACTATGGCATCGGAGTGTACAGCAGTCCAGTATTAATATTTTGTTTTGTTCGCAGATGTGAAAAGGCGTCAAAGACTTCTACAATGGTTGGAGCTGTTGCGGGATACCCGGTACTGGTGTGGCAGTCGACTCGCTGATTTTGTTAGGGCATCTCTAGTTGCTAAATTATAATTAATTATAATTATTAATTATATTTGAATTTACTTAGAACTTAAAGCCTTAATTTATAGTTAATTTTTTAAATACAGTATTCAAATCCTGCACTTTTGATATTATTTACCAATTTCAAAATTAAATTGGGCTAAAAGCTACTAGTCACGATTATTAAAGTCAAAAATAATTTAGAGGTAAACATTAAATGTCCTTCATTAAGCAGATTATAGACTTCGAATCACACCACCACCAAATACATCATCACTTGCAAATTTTCCTAACCAGATTAACTTGCTCATGTAGTAATGTACACCCTATGTGCTTGATTGTGTTTTATTTATAAATAATTATTTTACTTAGGCGTTGTTTCCACATAGCGATTTTGATTCGTTGTTTTGCCTTTTTACTGTGTTCGTATACGTTTTGGTTTGTTTATTTTGCAAGTTTTACATTATAATTATTTTATTAGTTTATTTAAATTGAGAAATATACACAGTACCTTAAATTTAGAGGAAAAAGAAGGAATATTAAAATACTGCACTTGCATAGAAATTGTATTTGTATTAAATTAAAATACTATTGCTCCATATCAGTTTATTTTTAGAGTTTTACTTTGCAATTTTTGTATTAAATATTAAATTAAGAAATAATCTGACTATATTGTTGAAGTATACAATTAATTAAATAATATTAAATATTGTTAAAGTATAAAACTTAGGATTATAAAGTTAGAGATATTATGTTCTATACAACAATCAACTCTACTCCTAAAATCGATTAATGAAATATTACAAACAAAATATTAAATTTATTAAATTCCGCAGATAAAAGAGGACTTGCTTCTACACCACCCACCACCACCACCTCCACAACTACCACACCACCTCTACCACAACTACCACCAAAACTACACCTCTACCACCATCACTCCTATTATTAACTCCAGGTATGTTAGGATCTTAAGGGGCCATTATTTCAAGCTGCATATAGCCTAGTCAAGGAATTTATACACATTTTATTAGAAAGGCAAAACTGTAATTCTTTTAGATTGTAGTTTATAAAGTAATTAAATAAAACTTTATTTATTATTTAAAGTACCGTACTGTACTGTACTGTGTGAGATTAAATAAGTGCCAAACTGTATTTCTGGATTACTGCCTAAAATATTAACTTCTAGAATAAATTAATGAGGATGAAACCTAAGCCTATATTTTTTAATAATTTTTAAATAATAGAAGTCATTATCATCCTGGTAACCAACATTATGTGGTTGAGAACATGGCCCTTTATGTCTTAAATTAGTCTGCCTCATATTGTAATAGAAGTACCAACTCTTATATTTTTAACTTGACTGCCAATATGAATTTAAAAAAACATCCTAGGGAGATGCCTTTTTAAGAGTGCACTTTCGTGCAGAGGGTTTGAAGTTGGCAGCACAGGAGTCTTGTATTAGTCAGTCTTAAATATTACTGAAGATAATAGACTTTACTTAAAATTTAACTTAATTTTGTTGCAACTAACTTCTAAATGGTTTGTACAGTAAATAACATTAATATAAATTAATTCCAGTTACCGTTTTATAATTAAATTTTCCAGTATAGACAGAAAACACTTATATTTATCTGATATGAGACTTTTTCATTCATATAAGGAATAAATGTCATAAAATGACAAAGTATATGCTATCTAGATCAAGCCATGTACATTGAGGGTGCTCCTCGCGGATAAAGTCATCGCCCATTGGGGTGAGGGCATAGCAGGTGGTATCGTCCGTATACTGGTGCCACGGCAGTAAGACGGTCTAACGGGTGGGGACTGTCTCTAGGACTCACGTACTAAAGTTTCTAGGCGGATTGCTGCTGTCGCTTGCTTCTCAAGCTTGCTATGCCTGAGGTCAACATGACCCCTCGGGGTCGTGGAATTAGACCTGGATGATGCAGTTTTGCACCATTGTACGGCCCTACACTCTCAATGCTTTACAAGGAGCTTTTTCTACTTAGTTCTTATGCTTAATTTAATATTTAATACTTGCAAATCAACCAAAAATAACCTTTAGTCACTTCAGATCAAAATGTTAAGTGTTTTACATTTAAAGCAAAAAAAAATCCATTCCTTATTGAGAACTTTTAGTAAAGTAAAAAGATGAACTTGCAAAGACAAAGTAACTTATCCAAATAAATGGAAATATGACTAATTTAGTAGCTATTATTTTAGTTAGGGGATATCCTATAGTTCCTCCTGTGTTACTGTCTTTTTATTGATATATAATTGGGAAATGTTACTTTAACAGTTCTATTGACGTCAATGATGTCTACAATACGTCATAGAATTTTCAATATTGTTAAAAGGGTTAACAACCTTTTGTATACAGTTAATGTTCACTCACTTAAATCTCTTTAATTAGTTTGGTTACTGTCCATTAAAGTTCAGTTTCTTGTTTTTTTAGATAATAGACTTAAATTGCATCCCTGCTCTTAAAAGTAATTTTAATTACTTATTTGAATGTTTATAATTGAAAGTAAAGTAGTTTATTCTAAAGTATATTTTATAATTTAAAGTAAAGTAGTATATTTGAAAGCTTGATATAAAGTAATTACATTTAAACTAAAATTTGTAATAATCCTTCAAAGATTTATTTTATTTTATGCTGTAAATTAACTTTTAAAGTCTATTACAAAGTAGTATTTTTGAATTTACTATTTTTGTCAGTAACTTTGTTTTAAATTTTAAGTGGGGACTTGCTGTATAGCAATATTGCGCCGCAAAATTTAATTTTCGCGGTTCGAAACTTTGTTGCTTGGAACATTGAATGCTATAGTCTGTGATTTTGAAGGTGGCGAAAGAGTTAATTTATCAAATAATTTACTGCCCAATACAGTAAACTACGAACTTTACAGTAATATTACATTAAAATTATATTTTCCTTTGTTAGTGATAATTTCCATTTAGTAATTTTGATTAAAACAATTTTTTTTATTTATATTGTTACTTGTTTTGGTTTGTTTATTTTGAAAGTTTCAAATTATAATATTGCACAAGAGGCATAGCGGTTCATTAATTATCGGATCTAATGTTTAGGAATAAACTTTTCGCCATGTTTAAAAATAATGGATTATGGCAATTGGCAAGTCAGGTTTTGTGTTAATATTTTTGAATGTCTAAGTTTAACACCTTAAGGAAGTGTACAATCTTTTTCAATAGTTCACGGGTAACCTTGTTCAGAAACTAAAAATTATTGTAAGTTGCAATCACCTAAGTGTTAAGGGCAGATTTTTTTCTGGACCCCTTTCTCCCTCCTGTTTAGCCCCATTGATTTTGAGATTTTAAGACTTCCGCCCCATTAGTTTGGCGATTTTAAGAACCCTCGCCCCATTTATGTCTATTTTAAGACCATTCAGGTGTCTATTTTTTTCTGGCGAGCGATGGCGAGCCTGTAATTTAAGGGGAACCGGCCATGGGCCGGGACATCTTTCAACCGAAAAATTTACAAATTTATCTTGAAAGGGGGTCTAGGGAGAGTAATTTTAAGCTTGATGGAAGTCTAGGGAATCAACTAAAAACCTCCCCTTAATGAGATTTTGTAATAGCCTGTGAATGTTCATATTTAGAAATATCTAGGTTAAGGTCTCTAAATTTCAAACTTTATCTTGAAGGTACAATTAAATACTTAAAGTTTGTTTACTCTTTATTTAAAGTAACTGTGCTCAAAGTTTCATGAAATTGCTTTGATTATTTAATGTAAAGTGTTGCTTTTCTCAAAGGTCGTATACATTTAATTGATCTGAAACTTTAAATGCCTTTTTTTTTTAAACTTTAATATAGATTGCTTTGCTCTTTAACTAATTAAAATAGTTTTCTTAAACTTTAATTGCTTTGCTCTTTAACTACTGTATATCTTGTTACTTTTTGTCGTGGTGAAATTTAAATTAGTTTGCTTATAATTAAATGTAAGGGACTTTGCTCATAATTTAAATATTAGTTTAGCTCTTAGACCTTTAAGTTGCCCGTCGTAGATGTGCTGAATAAATGTGTGAAATCTAGAGACAAAGGTTTACAGTGAACGACTTGATTTAGATTGTACAATAAGAGTTGGTACATAGATTACAAAATGAGGCAATGTTTGGATTTGTAGTGTTGAAGGCTGTAATTGCGTAAAAGTGTAAAAGAAATTAAAGATTTAATTATAATTATATTTTGTCCGGATTTTAAGTAAAGAAATTTAGGATTTTATTTAGTCTGTATTTTCTCCGGATTTAAAGTAAAATAAAGTCCGTACAAATTTTGGAACAAAAATGGTTCGAAATGTCTACAGCTTTCCATTACGGTTCAAATAGGTAATTTTAAGTTAATAATATTAAGGTACTGAAAGTGTATAGCCTATGTAGGTAATTTATATTAATTTGGCAGAAAATTCAAACGGTTAGTCATTGCTAGTTTTATCCTGGTGTGAAATTAAATTAGTCTTTGAAATTTTTAAATGTTATTCTGGCTATGGTTAGACTATTTTAATATGCTTAGAAAACTTCTTTATATTTAAAAGGGTAACTGTTAGGTCCTGTGAAGGTTGTACACCATCCTCTTTTATGATAGTCAACTGGGCAACTATACTTAAGGATGGTCTTAGGTGAATTAATATTTTTTCACCAACCAACTTCACTTCTACACTTGATTAATGAAATAACAAATACTCGAACCTAGGATACTCGCACCGAAATTCCGCGCATTTGTGAATTGCGCTATCAAGGCAGTAAACCCCTAGTAGCTTGAATCCGGCTTCCTAGGTCAGACACAACAGAAATTTGTAAATAGATGTTCTACTTCTCATACCATTTTCTTTTCAATAGTCCGTTTCCTTTTGCTCACTCGGTTCCTCTCTCAAAGGGATTGGCATTTATCCACTCGATCACTCTGTTCAGCAGTTTAGTACTTCTGATATAGAACTTGCTTGACATAAATTTATATATCTGCATTCTCCTTTTAAATTTCTCGGCACATGACCATACCACCTCAAAATGTTTCTTGATCCATTCAGCCGCTCTGCATTAAATACCCTTAGTTCCCTGCCCCTCTTGAAAGAAAAGTACATACCCCTATTGCTGCCTCTGTCCACCCTATGTAAACTTCTAACAGATAGCCTGTCCTCATAGACCTTAACCTCTTCTGTCTGTAGCAGCACTGTTCTTTTAAATTTATTCTGGCTACTATTAGACTATTTTATTCAGTTTAAAAAGAGCCTCCAGCAATCCAAGGGTTTCCAAGTACTGCATCTTGGTTAAGCATTTTAACTATCACACTTACTTCTTAAGCTGCACAGATTATAGTTTAGTTATAATTATTGCATTAATTTGTATATTATTATTAAATGTAGGTAAAGTCTAGTTAAAAAGAAGTCACCGGTACATGAGGGTTAACTTGGAAAAGTCTATCACATGCCACTTTTGCAGATTATGCTTCAAACCCTTTCATACAAAATTCTATATATAGCTGGACGCAGTGATCCCTGAAGGGGTAACCACAAATTAATAGCTCCCAGTCATTAAACGCCCCTCCCATCCAGCACTGCTTTCACGCATATACTGTACGGTACTTGACTCCATCCTTCCACCTCTCGGTCTAACCTTTGCATCTGCCCTTCCACTTCACACTTGTACACTTTTTTTGTCATTCTCTCGTTTCCCATAAGTTTCACATGGCTGAAACCTCTCGGTGTTCCTGTTCACACTTTCCAGCACATCTACATCCATACCACACCACTCTCGTGCTTCCTTATTCTCATGTACAGTATATCCCTCCGCTAAATATTTAATTTTAAAATATCTTGGATCGCTAATCTCCCTTGCACAATTATCTCGTCACTCTCCCTACTTTCCTAGTTGCACAAAATCAGTTTAGATATTAAAAGCATTAAAGCTCTTACAGTTTGTCAGATGTTTTTTTCAGATATTTTAAAATGTTTCGCCTAAAGTTTCTATTCATGATACTCTACAATCCCATTTGTAATCGGTTCGGCTATAAGTTTAGATTTATGTTCTGAAACTCTATTTGTAGCGTTTGTTTATAAGTTTAGCCTCTTACTATCCTCTCAAACTGCATTACTTTAGTGTCTTAAGTTTTCTTTTCTGGACTCCCTGTCTCTCATGTTTAGACCCATTAGTACAAAGATTTTGAAGAGCTTCGCCCCATTAGTTTGCCGATTTGAAGACCTTTTGCCAGGTTTATTTTAATTTTGCCTGTAGTGATCCATTCAGCCACTCTGCATTAAATACCCGTAGTTCCCTTCCCATCTTCAAAGAAAAGTACAGATCCCTATTGCTGCCTTTGTCCAGCCTATATAAGTCTAGAAATAGCCTGTCCTCTTAGATCTTGACCCCTTCTGTACCGGTAATGTTCTTTTAACTTTATTCTGGCTACTATTAGACGATTAAATTCAGTTTAACCCTTTCACGCACATGATGCAGAGGTTGCCAGATTAGCAATAAGAAATTGAGTTCTCTCACTTATAATTACCTCTCTAGAATTAGTTTTCTGCCCACAGCAAACTCAAAGACAACTGCAGAGGTTGAAGTAACTAAACTAAAGGTTTCTAAATCTTCCTGATGGTAACAAATTTTTTAAAGTATCCCTAATAGGCTCAAAATTGAGTCATGTCTGAGAGGGTTAAAAAGGGCTTTCAGCAATCCACGGGCTTCTAACTATCTCGGTTAAACATTTTAACTACCACAGATCCTTCTTAAACTGCAGATTATTATAGTTTAGTAGTTATAATTATTGCTTTAGTTAAAAACATTATTCTTAAATGTAGCTAAAATCTAGTTAAAAATAAGTCTCCGGTACACAAGAGTTAACTTGGAAAAGTGTATCACTTGCCACCTTTGCAGATTATGCTTCAAACTGCTTCATACAAAATATATATCTATACTCAGGCACTCTCCACTTTAACTTTTAATTGTTATTTATTTTTATTATATTGCCATACGCCTTGATCCCTGAAGGGGTGATCATGAATGAATTGCTCTCGTGCACCTGTCCCCAGTCATTCAACGCCCCTCCTCCCATCCAGCACCGCTTTCACGCATATACTGAAGTCCATCCTTCCACCTCGGTCTACCTTTGCTTCTGCTCCTCCATTTCACTCTTGCACTATTTTATTAATTCTCTAGTACCACATAAGTTTCACATGGCCGAACCATCTCTGTTCCATTTCACACTTTCCAGCACATCTACATCCACACCACACTGCTCTCTTCCTCATTCTCATGTATATCTCTCTGCTAAATATTTAACCTAAAAATATGAAGCTCTCCAATCTCACTTGCAAAATGTTCTCAACACTCTCCATCCTTTCCTAGTTACAGAAAACTAGTTTAGATATTAAAAGCATTAAATAGATTACAGTTCGTGAGATGTTATTTTCTGATATTTTCTTAAAATGTTTGGCCTAAAGTTTGTATTCATGATTCGGTACTCTACTCTCTAGTCCCATTTGTAATCGGTTTGGCTAGAAGTTTAGATGGTTCCATGTCATCTCAACCAGTAGACCATTTTAACCAGTAGCTCTCAACCAGTGCCAAATTAACACAGACCAACCAAACCAGTGCCAAAATATAGACCTAACTTAACCTAACCGTATTGGTTGATTTGGTACTGGTTGAGAGCTACTGGTTGAAATGGTCTACTGGTTGAGTTGACCGGTCACCGTTTAGATATATACTCTTCTCTGAAACACTATTTTTAGTTTAAGTTTAGCTTCATACACTCCTCAAACTGCATTACTTTACTGTCTTGAGTGTTCTTTTCTGGACCCTTCTCCCTCATGTTTAGCCCCATTAGTATTAAGATTTTAAGGCATTGGTTTTTGCCGATTTTAAGAACTTTTACCAGATTTCTGTTTCTATTTTGCCTGTATTGGTTTCTAGCATACTTTTAATTGACCATATAAGTTAGCGAGCGCTCTTGTTCCTTTGCAACCTATAAATAGACAATTTGCGCTTCCATTGTCCTTAAGAATTATCCACACTTGCAGCTTTACACATTTTAAGCCTCTCCTTTGTTTACATATTTATCCCCTTCAGACTCATATGACGCAGAGGTTGCCAGATTAGCAATAAGAAATAGTTCTCTCACTGTTATAAATACCTTTTCAAAATTAGTTTTCTGCCCACAGCTAACTCAAAGACAACTGCAGAGGTTGAAGTAACTAAACTAAAGGTTTCTAAATACCCATGATGGTAACAAAGGCTTTAAAGTATCCCTAATAGGCTCGGAGAGGGTTAAGGGGATAGGGTTTATATTTTGGAGTCTGTTTTTAAGCAAGCTCTCGCTACAGACTGCAAAAAGAAAATAATCCTTCCGAAGCTTCATCAAATCGTTAAGATGCAGCAGATATTTACACAAAATACTTAACCGGTACAGAAGGGGTTAACCTGAAATTATACAAACTACCCACCTTGCAACACAATCCCACCCCTACTCTGTGCAACTCTCCAACCCAAGAGTGAAACGCTATTCTCAGACTTTCTTCTATTTAACTGCTGAGCTCTGGAACTCTCTCCCAGAATCAGTCTTTCCCTCTTCATATGACTTAAATTGCTTCAAACTCGGTGTGTCTAGGCATTTTAGCGCTAACGTCCCTTGATTTCGGCCCTGTCACTCTTTGAAATCTGGGGGAGGCACTCGCTGCAGGCAGTTATGCCTTTTGTCTCCCTCATTCACATAGAAAAAAAATAAAATAAAATATGATCTTTCTGGTATTCGAAGTCGGGACACCAAACTCAAAACAGTTATAGGTTTATTTCACGATTAATGTCCATTTTTTTATTTTAGATATAAATCTAATCATATCCGAAATTCAGAATACCATCCTTGGTCTGGCTTCTACATTTTCCTCTAAATTCTCATTTGTCAGACTCTTTAGTCCCTGTGGGGGTCCACATGAATTAATTGACTCCCTGCTAGTGTCCTACATTTAGTTGATTTAAATTATTCTGTATAATTATTTCATAATTATATTTTATTAAGCGTTCTTTCCACATAGCGATTTTGATTAGTTCTTTTGCGTTTATCTTGTCCCAGTTTTGGTTTGTTAATTTTGCAAGTTCTAATTATAATGATTTAAGCGACGTTTTAGGTTGATCATAAAAATTGAGCCAGCACCTCTCTTCCCACCCAACCACTAGTTTGGTGGTATCTATATCTATGCCTGACGCCGCGATCCCCGAATGGGTGGCCACGAACGAACCGCCCCCATGCACCTCTGTCCCCGGTCAGTCGACTCCCCTCCCCCCAACCAGTACCGCCTTCGTTCATATATTTCCTCACTCCATCCTTCCACCTCTCATTCAGTCTACCTCTCCCTCTGTCCCTCCCTTTGGTGGTATACATAGACTCAATTGTTCATTCTCGTCCTTGGTCTCTCTCTGCCGTTCTGGCCAAACCCTTCACTTATTCTTTTAGGTCACTACCCATACAGTTAGATTATTAGTGGTTCTAATCGCGTGGGAATTTGAAAATTTATTTAATTTTCTAGTATCCTACACATTGAATTGATTTTATATATATTTTTATATATATATATATATTTAATATTTTTGTTAAATCTGTATAAAATTATCTAACCGCCAGAATATTTTGTTTTAAGTCTAGGTGAGTGTGTTAATGCAAATGTGTATTTTGTGCCAAGTTAATGCATACCATGTACCATTTTTGCGGAGTTCTCCCAATAAGAAACTGAAAATATTTTAGACTATTCCAATTATTTTATGATTGCTATACAATTAATTCCGCTCTTGCAATGTTAATATTACACTCCATCAGAGCAGATTTGTTATTAATGTATAAATAATTAACAAAATAAAGTAAAAGAAAGTTTTGGTTATTGAATATAATATAAATCATACAAAAGATATTGTTAATGTACAATTACACTAAATTAAACCAAGGATGGCAATGAATTATAATGATTAAATTAAAGTGTTTGGAGAATTCTGTAAATTCATAAAAGATGTGAAATATAATTTAATATAAGACTAGATTAAGCAATAAAACTGATTTAAGAGGTTGCTATTTTAGTTTATCCCATGGAGCTTTACAAATACTAGAGACTGATGTTTGAGAGTTTGGAGGGCAAGTTTAATAGTAGAATAAAATATATAAACTCTGAAATAAAATAAATAAGCTGAACACTATTAATATGGAAATTTGGTTGTATAATCCGTAGCGTAATGGTCCTTAAGATTTGAGCACTTTTCAAATTGGTTTGGTTTAAGGGGAGGTATTTAGTTTGTTCCGTAGACCTCCATCAAGCTTAAAATTACACCCCCTTGAGTCCCTTTCAAGATAAATTTGTACATTTTTCAATAGAAAAATTTCCCGGCCAGAGGCCGGTTCCTCTTAAATTACAGGCTCGCTATCGCTCGCCAGGATAAAATTGACACCTGAATTGCACGAAAGGTCTTAATATGGGGTGAAAGTTCTTAAAATCGCTAAACTAATGGGGCAAACGTTTTATAATATCAAAAGCAATGGGGCTAAACATGAGGGAGAAAGGAGTCCAGAAAAAAATCCCTCGAGTGGAGATCTCCCCTTAAGTGTATCTGGTATTGCACTTGCTTGACCTGCTTTTTTGTTCATGCTTCTTTAAAGTTCGTTGAAATTTTTTTTTTTTGAAAACCCGCCCCCTTCCTACTACAGAGTATTTGGTTATTAGAGCCTGTTTAGACTGTAAGTTACTGACTAATGAGGTGATACCTTCCTGTCCATGACCGACTAGCGGCAGTTAGTCGGTGAATTAAAAAGAATCGCTTTGATTTTGTAATTTTTTCCTAATTCTTAAAAAAACTAAAAATAGACTGATAAAAGGCAAAAAAAAAAAAAAAAATCTGTACAATGTTTAAAGACTATGGTCTCTGAATTACTTTTCGAGTAGTGTTACCTACATTGGCCTCTGTACTTTGAGTTGACTCGATAGTTTCTGGGGATTTTGGCCTATGCGGCCTAGTGTTATAAATTTTAAAAATTTGTTTAATTTTTGCCAAGTTGGCATTAAGTGTTGGGTTGACTCTACTTCAATTCCATTTATAAGTCTTGGTGATGTGACCCATCATGGGCACACTTCATTATTGCTGTATTGCTCTGAAATCCCCAAGGGTAATTTGAGTAAATAGGTTCCGTAATCCTGTTAGAAGCTTGCCCTCCTCACTGTTTAGTTGTCGGTTAACTTAAATGAATGTTTTGTTTCCCTTTTTCCTTGTTACATCAATATACCTCTCCATATAGTAGTGATTGAAGAGATGCAGATGGTGTAAGAATCCATTGTAAAGCTCCTGGGAAAAACTATTTTGAAGTAGCCTAGGTAGGTGAAAGTATTTTTAAGTTTGAAAAATTTACACTTTTATTTGTAAGTTTTGTATAACTTGTATAAAAATCAATATTTAATAGTTAGGAAGTGAAATTGTTATTGAATCATGACTTAAACTTAAATAGTACTTCATACATTTGAAACTTTAAAATATTTGTATTGACTTTAAAAAAAAGTTAACTATATACTGTAAATGTTTAAACTTTATTTATTTTACTTTAAACACTTTAAACAAATATAGTTACATTTTTATACTTCAATATTTTAAACTTTAAACTTAAACACAATATTACACTTTTAAAACTTCAATATTTCAAATGATCTTTACATTTTTACACTATACAAATACAATATACATTTTTAGACTTGCTTTTTTTAAACCTGCAAGTCAAACACAATATTACAGTTTAAACTTCAATATTTAACTTTTAAACTTCAATATTTCACTTTTAAACTTCAATATTTGAAATGATCTTGACATTTTTACTTTATACAAATACAGTATACGTTTTTAGACTAACATTTTTTAAACCTGACACTTAAAACACAATATTACAGTTTTAAACTTCCATATTTCACTTTTAAACTTCAATATTTGAAATGATCTTGACATTTTAGTTTATACAAATACAGTATACATTTGTAGACTTCCATTTTTTAAACCTGACACAATATTACTTTTAAACTTCAATATTTCACTTTTAAACGTCCATATTTCAAATGATCTTGACATTTTTAATTTATACAAATACAGTATACCTTTTTAGACTTCCATTTTTTAAACCTGACACTTAAACACTATTAGTTATGAACTTCCATATTTCACTTTTAAACTTCCATATTTCACTTTTAAACTTCCATATTTCAAATGATCTTGAAATTTTTAATTTATACAAATACAGTATACCTTTTTAGACTTCCATTTTTTAAACCTGACACTTAAACACAATATTACAGTTTTAAACTTCCATATTTCAGTTTTAAAGTTCCATATTTCCACTTCACTTTTAAACTTCAATATTTCAAATGATCTTGAAATTTTTAGTTTATAAAAATACAGTATACACTTTTAGACTTCCATTTTTTAAACCTGACACTTAAACACCATATTACAGTTTTAAACGTCCATATTTCACTTTTAAACGTCCATATTTGAAATGATCTTGAAATTTTTAATTTATACAAATACAGTATACCTTTTTAGACTTCCATTTTTTAAACCTGACACTTAAACAACCATATTACAGTTTTAAACTTCCATATTTGAAATGATCTTAACATTTTTAATTTATACAAATACAGTATACCTTTTTTAGACTTCCATTTTTTAAAACCCGGACACTTAAAACACCATATTACAGTTTTAAACTTCCATATTTCACTTTTAAACGTCCATATTTGAAATGATCTTGACATTTTTAATTTATACAAATACAGTATACCTTTTTAGACTTCCATTTTTTAAAACCTGACCCTTAAACACCATATTACAGTTTTAAACGTCCATATTTGAAATGATCTTGACATTTTTAATTTATACAAATACAGTATACCTTTTTAGACTTCCATTTTTTAACAACCTGAACCCTTAAAACACCATATTACAGTTTTAAACGTCCATATTTGAAATGATCTTGACATTTTTAATTTATACAAATACAGTATACCTTTTTAGACTTCCATTTTTTTAAACCTGAAAGTTATGCTTATATATATGAAATGTGAATTATGTATGTAATTGAAATTGAGAACCTTCAAGTGCAAGTAAAAATACTTCACTATTTGAAATTATCTTGACATTATTACACTTTATACAAATACAGTATCCATTTTTAGACTTCCATTTTTTAAACCTGCAACTTAAACACAATATTACTTTTAAAGTTCAATATTTCCGTTTTCAACTTCACTATTTGAAATTATCTTGACATTATTACACTTTATACAAATACAGTATCCATTTTTAGACTTCCATTTTTGAAACTTGCAACTTAAACACAATATTACACTTTTAAAGTTCAATATTTCAGTGTTCAACTTCACTATTTGAAATTATCTTGACATTATTACACTTTATACAAATACAGTATCCATTTTTAGACTTCCATTTTTTTAAACCTGCAACTTACACACAATATTACACTTAAAGTTCAATATTTCCGTTTTCAACTTCACTATTTGAAATTATCTTGACATTATTACACTTTATACAAATACAGTATCCATTTTTAGACTTCCATTTTTTAAACTTTTAAAGTTTAAAGTTCAATATTTCCGTGTTCAACTTCACTATTTGAAATTATCTCGACATTATTACACTTTATACAAATACAGTATCCATTTTTAGACTTCCATTTTTTTAAACCTGCAACTTACACACAATATTACACTTTTAAAGTTCAATATTTCCGTTTTCAACTTCACTATTTGAAATTATCTTGACATTATTACACTTTATACAAATACAGTATCCATTTTTAGACTTCCATTTTTTAAACTTTTAAAGTTCAATATTTCCGTGTTCAACTTCACTATTTGAAATTATCTCGACATTATTACACTTTATACAAATACAGTATCCATTTTTAGACTTCCATTTTTTTAAACCTGCAACTTACACACAATATTACACTTTTAAAGTTCAATATTTCCGTGTTCAACTTCACTATTTGAAATTATCTTGACATTATTACACTTTATACAAATACAGTATCCATTTTTAGACTTCCATTTTTTAAACTTTTCAAGTTCAATATCCTGACGTCACTATTTGAAATTATCTATACACTTGTACACACAAAAACACACACTTTTTTAGACCTGCCACTTTTACACACACACACACAATCTGAGTTCTTTTAAAGTTCAATATTTCCTTAATTCAATACTTCACTATTTGAAATTATCTTGACATTATTACACTTTATATAAATACAGTATCCATTTTTAGACTTCCATTTTAAACTATATTTCCGGTGCTTCACTATTGAAAATATTGGGGATTACACTTTATACAAATACAGTATCCATTTTTAGACTTCCATTTTTTAAACCGCTTACACACAATATTACACTTTTAAAGTTCAATATTTCCTTCATTCACTATTTGAAATTATCTTGACATTATTACACTTTATACAAATACAGTAGCCATTTTTTAGACTTTCCATTACACTTTGAATCTTGTAAACTTCAACTTCCACTATTTGAAATTATCTCGACATTATTACACTTTATACAAATACAGTATCCATTTTTAGACTTCCATTTTTTTAAACCTGCAACTTACAATCATATTACACTTTAAAGTTCAATATTTCCGTTTTCAAACTTCACTATTTGAAATTATCTTGACATTATTACACTTTATACAAATACAGTATCCATTTTTAGACTTTCCATTTTTTTAACTTTGAAAGGGTCCGTGTTCAACTTCACTATTTGAAATTATCTCGACATTATTACACTTTATACAAATACAGTATCCATTTTTAGACTTCCATTTTTTAAACCTGCAACTTACACAATATTACACTTTTAAAGTTCAATATTTCCGTGTTCAACTTCACTATTTTGAAATTATCTGACATTATTACACTTTATACAAATACAGTATCCATTTTTAGACTTCCATTTTTAGTTAAAACCTTCCATTTCACAACCCAATTATCTTTTAAAGTTCAATATTTCCGTGTTCAACTTCACTATTTGAAATTATCTTGACATTATTACACTTTATACAAATACAGTATCCATTTTTAGACTTCCATTCCTTATTGCTAAACCTGCAACTTACACACAATATGAGTTTAAAGTTAATCTCCAATTTTACTGTTTTTTCACTAAGAGTATCTTCAAGACTTCCGACAAGAAGTAATAAGCACTGACCAGTATTAACCATACATACGTTTCCATACTCAGACTTCCATTTTTTAAACCTGCAAGTTCCATAGTCTCAATATTTCCGTGTTCAACTTCACTATTCCTTAATTCTCTACCGATATACACTTTATACAAATACAGTATCCATTTTTAGACTTCCATTTCTTAAACTAAACTCACTTACACCAATCTTCACTTTTAAAGTTCACTATTTCAGTGTTCAACTTCCACTATTTGAAATTATCCTCGGGACATTATTACACTATTATACAAATACAGTATCCATTTTTAGACTTCCATTTTTTTAAACCTGCAAACTTACACACATATACCCTTTTAAAGTTACATTTAAAGTTCAATATTCCGTGTTCAACTTCACTATTTGAAATTATCTTGACATTATTACACTTTATACAAATACAGGATCCACTTTTAGACTTCCATTTTTTTACCAACTTTTCGAAACTTTAAAGTCAAATTTCCGTGTTCAATTTCCCTATTTTGAAACTTCGTGGACATTATTACACTTAACATTTATCTCGATATTACACTTTATAGACTTCAATGTTGTGTATCCATTTTTCGACTTGCCATTTTTTAAAAACCTGCAACTGCAACTTAACACACAATCATTCCCACTTTTAAAGTTTCAATATTTTACCTCTGTTCAACTTCACTCATTTGAAAAATTATCTTGACATATCTTACACTTTTATACACTACAGTATCCATTTTTAGACTTTCCATTTTTTTGTGAACTTTTAAGTTCATATATTCAGTGGTTCAACTTCACTATTTGAAATTATCTTGACATTATTACACTTTATACAAATACAGTATACATTTTTAGACTTCCATTTTTTAAACCCTGCAACTTACCCACACAATCTTATTCACTTTACAAAGTTCAATATTTCAGTGTTCAACTTCACATATTGAAATCTATCTTGACATTATTACACTTTATAGCAAATACAGGTATCCATTTTTAGGACTTTCCATTGTGAAACCTGAACTAACACAATATTAAACTTTTTAAAGTTCAATATTCTCCGTGTTCAAACTATCACGATTTGAAATTATCTTGACATTATATACACTTTATACCAAATACGCAGTATCCATTCTTTTAGACTTCCATTTTTTAAACCTGCAACTTACACACAATATTACACTTTTAAAGTTTTCAATATTTCCCGTGTTCAACTTCACTATTTGAAATTAATCTTGACATTATTACACTTTATACAAATACAGTATCCATTTTTAACTTCCATTTTATTTTTTAACTTAAAGTAAATATTTCCGTGTTTCAACTTCCCTATTTGAAATTAATCTTGTACATTATTACACTTTATACAAATTACAGTATCCCATTTTTAGACTTCCATTTGTTAAACTTTTTAAAGTTAAATTTTCCGTGTTCAACTTCACTGCATTTGAAATTATCTTGGACATATTACACTTTATACAAATACAATATCCATTTCATTTTCGACTGCCAGTTTTAACCTGCAACTTAACACACATAGTAACTTTTCGAAAGTTCAATATTTCGTGTTCCAACTTCATATTGAAATTATCTTGACATTAACTTACACTTTATACAAATACAGTATCCATTTTTTTAGACTTCCATTTTTTAAACTAAACCGCAACGTACACACAATATTTAAAGTAATAAACTTCAATTTTCCGTGTTCAACTTCACTATTTGAAATTCCTCCTTGACATTATTACACTTTATACCACAGACAGTATTCCATTTTTAGACTTCCATTTTTTTTAAACCTGCAACTTACACACATATTACACTTTTAAAGTTCAATATTTCCGTGTTCAGACTTCACTATGTGAAATTTAATCTTTGACATTATTACACTTTATACAAATACAGTATCCATTTTTAGACTTCCATTTTAAACCTGCAACTTACACACAATTAACACCTTTTAAAGTTCAATATTTCGTGTTCAACTTCACTATTTGAAAGATCTTGACCATTATTACACTTTTCTACAAAATACAGTAAATTGTGTGAGACTTCCATTTTTTAACCTGCCAACTTACCGGTACACAAATATACACTTTTTAAGTAAATTATTTCCGTGTATCAAATTAACTATTTGAAAATTATGCGGGAAACCCATTCATACAAACTTGTACAAATAGCTGGACGCAGTGATCCATTTCTGAAGGGGTAACTCCAAATTTTTAACTTTTAACGTTCACTATTTCCGTGTTCAAATCCCTATTTGAAATTATCTTGACATTATTACACTTTATACAAATACAGTATCCATTTTTAGACTTACATTTTTTAAACCTGCAACTGACTTTACACACAATATACATTTTAAAAGTTTCACTATTCCGTGTTCAACTTCACTATTTGACATTATCTTGACATTATTACACTTTATACAAATACAGTATCCATTTGTAGACTTCCATTGACTTTAAACTTAAAGTCATATTCCCGTGTTCAACTTCCACTATGTGAATTATCTTGACATTATTACCCTTTATACAAATACAGTATCCATTTTTAGACTTCCAATTTTGTAAAAACCTGCAAAATACACACAATATTACACTTTGAAAGTTCAAATTGCCGTGGTCAACTTCACTATTTGAAATTATCTTGACATTATTACACTTTATACAAATACAGTATCCATTTTTAGACTTCCATTTTTTAAACCTGCCTTACACACTAATACACTTTAAAGTTCAATATTTCAGTGTTCAACTTCACTATTTGAAATTATCTTAACATTATTACACTTTATACAAATACAGTATCCATTTTTAGACTACCATTTTAACTTTTGACAACCCGCCCCCTTCCTACTACATAGTATCCGTGTTCAAACTTCACTATTGGAAATTATCTTGACCTTAGTACACTTTATACAAATAAAGTATCCATTTTTAGAATTCCATTTTTTTAAACCTGCAACTTACACACATATTACACTTTAAAGTAACTATTTCCGTGTTCAACTTCACTATTTGAACTTATCCTGACATTATTACACTTTAGACAAATACAGTAGTAGCCATTTTTAGACATTCATTTTTAAACTTTTAAAGTTCAAATGTCCGTGTTCAACTTCACTATTTGACATTATCTAGACATTATTACCTACTTCTTACAAATACAGTATCCAATTTTTAGACTGCCATTTTTTAAACTGTTAAAGTTCAATATTTCCGTGTTCAACTTAACTATTTGACATATTCTGGACATTATTACACTTTATACAAATACAGTATCCATTTTGACTGCCATTTTTTTAAACTTTTAAGTTCAATATTACCGTGTGCACTTCACTATTTGAAATTATCTTGACATTATTACAATTTATACAAATACAGTACCTCAATTTTTAGACTTCATTTTAAAAACCTGCACAATTACAAGTTGGCATTAAGTGTTGGGTTGACTCTACTTCAATAAGTTCAATAGTCCGTGTTCAAGTCACTAATGATAATATCTTGGGACATTATTACACGTGAAAAAATTACAGTATCCATTTTTAGACTTCCATTTTTTAAACTTTTAAGTTTCAATATTTCCGTGTTCAACTTCACTATTTGAAATTATCTTGACATTATTACACGTATACAAAATACAGTATCCATTTTTAGACTTCCATTTTTAAACCTGAAACTTACACCAATATTACTTTTAGTTCAATATTTTCGTGTTCAAATCACTATTTGAAAATATATTGAGTTTTATTACACTTTATACACATCCAGTAGCATTTTTAGACTTCCATTTTTTAAACTTTTTAAAGTTCAATATTTCCGTGTTCAACTTCACTATTTGAAATTATCTTGACATTATTACACTTTATACAAATACAGTATCCATTTTTAGACTTAAACTTCCATATTACACTTGTCGGTAAACTTCCATATTTCACTTTTATCAAATACAGTATCCATTTTTAGACTTAAACTTCCATATTACACTTTTAACAAATACAGTATCCATTTTTAGACTTAAACTTCAATATTTCACTTTTAAACTACCATATTACACTTTTAAACTTCCATATTACACTTTTAAACTTCCATATTACACTTTTAAACTTCATATTACTTAAACTTCCATATTACTTTAAACTTCCATATTTCACTTTTAAACTTCCATATTCACTTTTAAACTTCATATTCCTTTAAACTTCCATATTTCACTTTTAAACTTCCATATTTCACTTTTAACAAATACAGTATCCATTTTTAGACTTAAACTTCCATATTACACTTTTAAACTTCCATATTACACTTTTAAACTTCCATATTCCACTTTTACTTGAATATTTCCCTTTTAAACTTCCATATTACACTTTTAAACTCATATTTTCCACTTATACTTACATATTTCACTTTTAAACTTCCATATTTCACTTTTAAACTTCCATATTTCACTTAAACTTCCATATTTCACTTTTAAACTTCAATATTTCACTTTAACTCCATATTACATTTTAGACTTAAACTTCCATATTTCACTTTTAAACTTCCATATTCACTTTTAAACTTCCATATTTCACTTTTAACTTCCCATTTTACTTAAACTTCCATATTCACTTTTAAACTTCCATATTACACTTTTAAACTTCCATATTTCACTTTTAAACTTCAATATTTCACTTTTAACAAATACAGTATCCATTTTTAGACTTAAACTTCCATATTTCACTTTTAAACTTCCATATTACACTTTTAAACTTCCATATTACACTTAAACTTCCATATTTCACTTTTAAACTTCCATATTTCACTTTTAACAATACATATCCATTTTTAGACTTAAACTTCATATTTCACTTTTAAACTTCCATATTACTTTTAAACTTCCATATTACACTTTTAAACTTCCATATTTCACTTTTAATACAGTATCCATTTTTAGACTTAAACTTCCATATTTCACTTTAAACTTTACACTTTTAAACTTCCATATTACACTTTTAAACTTCCATATTACACTTTTAAACTTCCATATTTCACTTTTAACAAATACAGTATCCATTTTTAGACTTAAACTTCAATATTTCACTTTTAAACTACCATATTACACTTTTAAACTTCCATATTACACTTAAACTTCCATATTTCACTTTTAAACTTCCATATTTCACTTTTAACAAATACAGTATCCATTTTTAGACTTAAACTTCCATATTTCACTTTTAAACTTCCATATTACACTTTTAAACTTCCATATTACACTTTTAAACTTCCATATTTCACTTTTAAACTTCCATATTTCACTTTTAAACTACCATATTACACTTTTAAACTTCCATATTACACTTAAACTTCCATATTTCACTTTTAACAAATACAGTATCCATTTTTAGACTTAAACTTCCATATTTCACTTTTAAACTTCCATATTCCACTTAAACTTCCATATTTCCACTTAAACTTCCA
Source organism: Paralithodes platypus (assembly GCA_032716605.1). Classification (NCBI taxonomy): domain Eukaryota; kingdom Metazoa; phylum Arthropoda; class Malacostraca; order Decapoda; family Lithodidae; genus Paralithodes; species Paralithodes platypus. The sequence goes on along the minus strand of CM064512.1, from coordinate 60,956,000 downwards.
TATTTCACTTTTAACAAATACAGTATCCATTTTTAGACTTAAACTTCAATATTTCACTTTTAAACTTCCATATTACACTTTTAAACTTCCATATTTCACTTTTAACAAATACAGTATCCATTTTTAGACTTAAACTTCAATATTTCACTTTTAAACTTCCATATTACACTTAAACTTCCATATTACACTTAAACTTCCATATTTCACTTTTAAACTTCCATATTTCACTTTTAAACTTCCATATTACACTTAAACTTCCATATTTCACTTTTAAACTTCCATATTTCACTTTTAACAAATACAGTATCCATTTTTAGACTTAAACTTCCATATTACACTTAAACTTCCATATTTCACTTTTAACAAAACTTCCATTTTTAGACTTAAACTTCCATATTACACTTTTAAACTTCCATATTTCACTTTTAACAAATACAGTATCCATTTTTAGACTTAAACTTCCATATTACACTTTTAAACTTCCATATTTCACTTTTAAACTTCCATATTTCACTTTTAACAAATACAGTATCCATTTTTAGACTTAAACTTCCATATTTCACTTTTAAACTTCCATATTACACTTTTAAACTTCCATATTACACTTTTAAACTTCCATATTACACTTTTAAAATACATATTCCATTTTAGACTTAAACTTCCATATTTCACTTTTAAACTTCATATTCCTTTTAAACTTCCATATTTCACTTTTAAACTTCCATATTACACTTTTAAACTTCCATATTTCACTTTTAACAAATACAGTATCCATTTTTAGACTTAAACTTCCATATTACACTTTTAAACTTCCATATTTCACTTTTAAACTTCCATATTTCACTTTTAAACTTCCATTTTTAGACTTAAACTTCCATATTACACTTTTAAACTTCCATATTTCACTTTTATCAAATACAGTATCCATTTTTAGACTTAAACTTCCATATTACACTTTTAAACTTCCATATTACACTTTTAAACTTCCATATTACACTTTTAAACTTCCATATTACACTTTTAAACTTCCATATTACACTTTAAACTTCCATATTTCACTTTTAAACTTCCATATTCACTTTTAAACTTCCATATTACACTTTTAAACTTCCATATTCACTTTTAAACTTCCATATTACACTTTTAAACTTCCATATTTCACTTTTAAACTTCCATATTACACTTTTAAACTTCCATATTACACTTTTAAACTTCCATATTACACTTTTAAACTTCCATATTCACTGTTAAACTTCCATATTCCACTTAGACTTAAACTTCCATATTACACTTTTAAACTTCCATATTACACTTTTAAACTTCCATATTACACTTTTAAACTTCCATATTACACTTTTAAACTTCCATATTTCACTTTTAACAAATAATATCCATTTTAGACTTAAACTTCCATATTCACTTTTAAACTTCCATATTCACTTTTAAACTTCCATTTTTAGACTTAGACTTCGATATTCCACTTTTTAACTTCCATATTTCACTGTTAAACTCCCATATTACACTTTTAAAATTACACTTTTAAACTTCATATTACACTTTAAACTTCCATATTTCACTTTTAAACTTCCATTTTTTAGACTTAAACTTCCATATTCACTTTTAAACTTCCATATTACACTTTTAAACTTCCATATTCACTTTTAACTCCATATCCTTTTAAACTTCCATATTCACTTTTAAACTTCCATATTTCACTTTTAAACAAATCCATCCATTTTAAACTTTCCATATTCACTTAAACTTCCATATTTCACTTTTAAACTTCCCAGTCACTTTTAAACTTATACTTTTTAGACTTAAACTTCCATATTACACTTTAAACTTCCATATTTCACTTTTAAACTTCCATATTACACTTTAAACTTCCATATTACACTTTTAAACTTCCATATTTCACTTTAAACTTCCATATTTCACTTTTAAACTTCCATTTTTAGACTTAAACTTCCATATTTACACTTTAAACTTCCATATTTCACTTTAAACTTCCATATTTCACTTTTAAAATACATATCCATTTTTAAACTTCCATATTTCACTTTTAAACTTCCATATTTCACTTTTAAACTTCCATACACTTTTAACTTATCCATTTTAGACTTAAACTTCCATATTACACTTTTAAACTTCCATATTTCACTTTAAAATACATATCCATTTTTAGACTTAAACTTCCATATTACACTTTTAAACTTCCATATTTCACTTTTAAACTTCCATATTTCACTTTTAAACTTCCATTTTTAGACTTAAACTTCCATATTACACTTTTAAACTTCCATATTTCACTTTTAAACTTCCATATTCACTTTTAAACTACAGTATCCATTTTTAGACTTAAACTTCCATATTACACTTTTAAACTTCCATATTTCACTTTAAACTTCCATATTTCACTTTTAACTTCATTTTTTACTTACACTTTTAAACTTCCATATTCACTTTTAAACTTCCATATTTCACTTTTAACAATACATATCCATTTTTACTTAAACTTCCATATTACACTTTTAAACTTCCATATTCACTTTTAAACTTCCATATTTCACTTTTAAACTTCCATTTTTAAAACTTCCATATTACACTTTAAACTTCCATATTCACTTTTAAACTCATATTTCACACTTAAACTTCCATATTACACTTTTAAACTTCCATATTTCACTTTTAAACTTCCATTTCACTTTAACAAGTATCCATTTTAGACTTAAACTTCCATATTACACTTTTAAACTTCCATATTCACTTTTAAACTTCAGTATTCCATTAGACTTAAACTTCCATATTTCACTTTTAAACTTCCATATTTTAATTTAAACTTCCATATTTCACTTTACTTAAACTTCCATATTACACTTTTAAACTTCCATATTTCACTTTTAACAACTTCCATTTTTAGACTTAAACTTCCATATTACACTTTAAACTTCCATATTTCACTTTTAAACTTCCATATTCACTTTTAACAGTATCCATTTTTAGACTTAAACTTCCATATTACACTTTTAAACTTCCATATTTCACTTTTAAACTATTCCATTTTTAAACTTCCATATTACACTTTTAAACTTCCATATTACACTTTTAAACTTCCATATTTCACTTTTTTTTAAACTTCCATATTTCACTTTTAAACTTCCATATTACACTTTTAAACTTCCATATTTCACTTTTAAACTTCCATATTTCACTTTTAAACTTCCATATTCACTTTTAAACTTCCATATTCACTTTTAAACTTCCATATTTCACTTTTAAACTTCCATATTTCACTTTTAAACTTCCATATTTCACTTTTAAACTCCCATTTTAGACTTAAACTTCCATATTACACTTTAAACTTCCATATTACACTTTTAAACTTCCATATTTCACTTTTAAACTTCATATTCACTTAAACTTCCTATTTCACTTTTAAAATACTTCCATATTACACTTAACTTCCATATTTCACTTTTAAACTTCCATATTTCACTTTTAAAATATATATCCATTAACTCCATATTTCACTTTAAACTTCCATATTACACTTTAAACTTCCATATTTCACTTTTAAACTTCCATATTTCACTTTTAAACTTACATATCCATTTTTAGACTTAAACTTCCATATTACACTTTTAAACTTCCATATTTCACTTTTAACTTACATATCCATTTTTAGACTTAAACTTCCATATTTCACTTTTAAACTTCCATATTTCACTTTTAAACTTCCATATTTCACTTTTAACAAATATTCCATTTTTAGACTTTAAACTTCCATATTACACTTTTAAACTTCCATATTTCACTTTAAACTCATATTCCTTTTAACTTTAAGCTTCCATATTACACTTAAACTTCCATATTTCACTTTTAAACTTCCATATTTCACTTTTAACACCTATTACACTTAAACTTCCATATTACACTTTTAAACTTCATATTCACTTTTAAACGTATCCATTTTTTAACTTAAACTTCCATATTACACTTTTAAACTTCCATATTCACTTTTAAACTACCATATTACACTTTTAAACTTCCATATTACACTTAAACTTCCATATTACACTTTTAAACTTCCATATTTCACTTTAAACTTCCATATTCACTTTTAAACTTCTCCTTTTTAGACTTAAACTTCCATATTTCACTTTTAAACTTCCATATTCACTTTTAACAATACAGTATCCATTTTTACACTTAAACTTCCATATTACACTTAAACTTCAATATTTCACTTTTAAAATTCAATATTTCACTGTTAAACTTCCATATTTCACTTAAACTTCCATATTACACTTAAACTTCCATATTACACTTAAACTTCCATATTTCACTTTTAAACTTCCATATTTCACTTTTAACAAATACAGTATCCATTTTTAGACTTAAACTTCCATATTACACTTTTAAACTTCCATATTTCACTTTTAACAAATACAGTATCCATTTTTAGACTTAAACTTCCATATTTCACTTTTAAACTTCCATATTTCACTTTTAAACTTCCATATTTCACTTTTAAACTTCCATATTACACTTAAACTTCCATATTACACTTTTAAACTTCCATATTTCACTTTTAACAAATACAGTATCCATTTTTAGACTTAAACTTCCATATTACACTTTTAAACTTCCATATTACACTTTTAAACTTCCATATTACACTTTTAAACTTCCATATTTCACTTTTAAACTTCCATATTTCACTTTTAAACTTCCATATTTCACTTTTAAACTTCCATATTACACTTTTAAACTTCCATATTTCACTTTTAAACTTCCATATTTCACTTTTAAACTTCCATATTTCACTTTTAACAAATACAGTATCCATTTTTAGACTTAAACTTCCATATTTCACTTTTAAACTTCCATATTACACTTTTAAACTTCCATATTACACTTTTAAACTTCCATATTTCACTTTTAAACTTCCATATTTCACTTTTAAACTTCCATATTACACTTTTAAACTTCCATATTACACTTTTAAACTTCCATATTTCACTTTTAAACTTCCATATTTCACTTTTAACAAATACAGTATCCATTTTTAGACTTAAACTTCCATATTTCACTTTTAAACTTCCATATTTCACTTTTAAACTTCCATATTACACTTAAACTTCCATATTTCACTTTTAAACTTCAATATTACACTTAAACTTCCATATTTCACTTTTAAACTTCCATATTTCACTTTTAACAAAACTCCATATTTTCACTTAAACCTCCATATTACACTTTTAAACTTCCATATTACACTTTTAAACTTCCATATTACACTTAAACTTCCATATTACACTTTTAAACTTCCATATTACACTTTTAAACTTCCATATTTCACTTTTAACAAATACTTCCATATTTAGACTTAAACTTCCATATTTCACTTTTAAACTTCCATATTTCACTTTTAACAAATACATATCCATTTTAGACTTAAACTTCCATATTACACTTTTAAACTTCCATATTTCACTTTTAAACTTCCATATTTCACTTTTAAACTCCATTTTTAGACTTAAACTTCCATATTACACTTTTAAACTTCCATATTTCACTTTTAACAATACATATTCCACTTTAAACTTCCATATTACACTTTTAAACTTCCATATTTCACTTTTAAACTTCCATATTTCACTTTTAACAAATACACTTTTAGACTTAAACTTCCATATTACACTTTTAAACTTCCATATTTCACTTTTAAACTTCCATATTTCACTTTTAACAAATACAGTATCCATTTTTATTAACTTCCATATTACACTTTAAACTTCCATATTTCACTTTTAAACTTCCATATTTCACTTTTAAAATAAACTTCCATTTTTCCTTAAACTTCCATATTACACTTTTAAACTTCCATATTTCACTTTTAACAAATACAGTATCCATTTTTAGACTTAAACTTCCATATTACACTTTTAAACTTCCATATTTCACTTTTAAACTTCCATATTTCACGTTTAACAAATACATTTTAGACTTAACTTCCATATTCACTTTTAAACTTCCATATTCACTTAAACTTCCATATTTCACTTAACAAATACAGTATCCATTTTTAGACTTAAACTTCCATATTACACTTTTAAACTTCCATATTTCACTTTTAAACTTCCATATTTCACTTTTAACAAATACAGTATCCATTTTTAGACTTAAACTTCCATATTACACTTTTAAACTTCCATATTACACTTTTAAACTTCCATATTTCACTTTTAAACTTCCATTTTTAGACTTAAACTTCCATATTACACTTTTAAACTTCCATATTTCACTTTTAAACTTCCATATTTCACTTTTAAAATACAGTATCCCTTAGACTTAAACTTCCATATTTCACTTTAAACTTCCATATTTCACTTTTAACAAAACAGTCCATATTAGACTTAAACTTCCATATTTCACTTTAACAAAACAGTCCATTTTTTCACTTAAACTTCCATATTTCACTTTTAAAAAACAGTTCCATTTTACACTTAAACTTCCATATTACACTTTTAAACTTCCATATTTCACTTTTAATCTTCCATATTTCACTTTTAAACTTCCATTTTTAGACTTAAACTTCCATATTACACTTTTAAACTTCCATATTTCACTTTTAAACTTCCATATTTCACTTTAAACTCATATCCATTTTAGACTTAAACTTCCATATTTCACTTTTAAACTTCCATATTTCACTTTTAAATACAGTATCCATTTTTAGACTTAAACTTCCATATTCACTTTTAAACTTCCATATTTCACTTTTAAACTTCCATATTACACTTTTAAACTTCCATATTTCACTTTTAAACTTCCATATTTCACTTTTAAACTTCCATATTACACTTTTAAACTTCCATATTTCACTTTTAAACTTCCATATTTCACTTTTAAACTTCCATATTACACTTTTAAACTTCCATATTTCACTTTTAAACTTCCATATTTCACTTTTAACAAATACAGTATCCATTTTTAGACTTAAACTTCCATATTACACTTTTAAACTTCCATATTACACTTTTAAACTTCCATATTTCACTTTTAAACTTCCATATTTCACTTTTAAACTTCCATATTACACTTTTAAACTTCCATATTTCACTTTTAAACTTCCATATTACACTTTTAAACTTCCATATTTCACTTTTAAACTTCCATATTTCACTTTTAACAAATACAGTATCCATTTTTAGACTTAAACTTCCATATTACACTTTTAAACTTCCATATTTCACTTTTAACAAATACAGTATCCATTTTTAGACTTAAACTTCCATATTTCACTTTTAAACTTCCATATTACACTTTTAAACTTCCATATTTCACTTTTAAACTTCCATATTTCACTTTTAAACTTCCATATTTCACTTTTAAACTTCCATATTACACTTAAACTTCCATATTACACTTTTAAACTTCCATATTTCACTTTTAACAAATACAATATCCATTTTTAGACTTAAACTTCCATATTACACTTTTAAACTTCCATATTTCACTTTTAAACTTCCATATTTCACTTTTAACAAATACAGTATCCATTTTTAGACTTAAACTTCCATATTACACTTTTAAACTTCCATATTTCACTTTTAACAAATACAGTATCCATTTTTAGACTTAAACTTCCATATTACACTTTTAAACTTCCATATTTCACTTTTAAACTTCCATATTTCACTTTTAAACTTCCATATTTCACTTTTAAACTTCCATATTACACTTTTAAACTTCCATATTACACTTTTAAACTTCCATATTTCACTTTTAACAAATACAGTATCCATTTTTAGACTTAAACTTCCATATTACACTTTTAAACTTCCATATTTCACTTTTAAACTTCCATATTTCACTTTTAACAAATACAGTATCCATTTTAGATTAAACTTCCATATTTCTCTCTTACACTCCCATATTTCACTTTTAAACTTCCATATTCCACTTTTAAACTTCCAGTATTCCATTTTTAGACTTAAACTTCCATATTACACTTTTAAACTTCCATATTTCACTTTAAAACTTCCATATTTCACTTTAATACTCCATTTTAGACTTAAACTTCCATATTACACTTTTAAACTTCCATATTTCACTTTTAAACTTCCATTTTTAGACTTAAACTTCCATATTACACTTTTAAACTTCCATATTTCACTTTTAAACTTCCATATTTCACTTTTAACAAATACAGTATCCATTTTTAGACTTAAACTTCCATATTACACTTTTAAACTTCCATATTTCACTTTTAAACTTCCATATTTCACTTTTAACTTCAGTATTACATTTTAGACGTAAACTTCCATATTTCACTTTTAAACTTCCATATTACACTTAAACTTCCATATTTCACTTTTAACAAATACAGTATCCATTTTTAGACTTAAACTTCCATATTACACTTTTAAACTTCCATATTTCACTTTTAAACTTCCATATTTCACTTTTAACAAATACAGTATCCATTTTTAAACTTCAATATTACACTTTTAAACTTCCATTTTTAAACTTCAATATTCCACTTTTAAACTTTCATATCCTTAGACTTAAACTTCCATATTACACTTTTAAACTTCCATATTTCACTTTTAATATATCCATTTTTAGACTTAAACTTCCATATTACACTTTTAAACTTCCATATTACACTTTTAAACTTCCATATTTCACTTTTAAACTTCCATATTTCACTTTTAAACTTCCATATTACACTTTTAAACTTCCATATTTCACTTTTAAATACAGTATCCATTTTTAGACTTAAACTTCCATATTACACTTAAACTTCCATTTTTCACTTAAACTTCCATATTTCACTTTTAAACTACAGTATCCCTTTTTAGTCTTAAACTCCCATATTACACTTTTAAACTTCCATATTTCACTTTTAAACTTCCATATTTCACTTTTAAACTACAGTATCCATTTTAGACTTAAACTTCCATATTTCACTTTTAAACTTCCATATTCACTTTTAAACTTCCATATTCACTTTTAAACTTCCATATTTCACTTTTAACAAACTTCCATTTTACTTAAACTTCCATATTTCACTTTTAAACTTCCATATTTCACTTTTAATACTTCCATTTTTAGACTTAAACTTCCATATTACACTTTTAAACTTCCATATTACACTTTTAAACTTCCATATTACACTTTTAAACTTCCATATTACACTTTTAAACTTCCATATTCCACTTTTAAACTTCCATATTTCCCTTTTAAACTTCCATATTTCCCTTTTAAACTTCCATATTTCCCTTTTAAACTTCCATATTACACTTTTAAACTTCCATATTTCACTTTTAACAAATACAGTATCCATTTTTAGACTTAAACTTCCATATTTCACTTTTAAACTTCCATATTACACTTTTAAACTTCCATATTACACTTTTAAACTTCCATATTTCACTTTTAAACTTCCATATTTCACTTTTAAACTTCCATATTACACTTTTAAACTTCCATATTTCACTTTTAAACTTCCATATTTCACTTTTAAACTTCCATATTTCACTTTTAATACAGTTCCATTTTTAGACTTAAACTTCCATATTACACTTTTAAACTTCCATATTTCACTTTTAAACTTCAATATTTCACTTTTAAACTTCCATATTACACTTTTAAACTTCCATATTACACTTAAACTTCCATATTTCACTTTTAAACTTCCATATTTCACTTTTAACAAATACAGTATCCATTTTTAGACTTAAACTTCCATATTACACTTTTAAACTTCCATATTACACTTTTAAACTTCCATATTTCATTTTTAGACTTAAACTTCAATATTTCACTTTTAAACTACCATATTACACTTTTAAACTTCCATATTACACTTTTAAACTTCCATATTACACTTTTAAACTTCCATATTACACTTTTAAACTTCCATATTTCACTTTTAAACTTCCATTTTTAGACTTAAACTTCCATATTACACTTTTAAACTTCCATATTACACTTTTAAACTTCCATATTTCACTTTTAACAAATACAGTATCCATTTTTAGACTTAAACTTCCATATTTCACTTTTAAACTTCCATATTTCACTTTTATCAAATACAGTATCCATTTTTAGACTTAAACTTCCATATTACACTTTTAAACTTCCATATTTCACTTTTAAACTTCCATATTTCACTTTTAACAAATACAGTATCCATTTTTAGACTTAAACTTCCATATTACACTTTTAAACTTCCATATTTCACTTTTAAACTTCCATTTTTAGACTTAAACTTCCATATTACACTTTTAAACTTCCATATTTCACTTTTAACAAATACAGTATCCATTTTTAGACTTAAACTTCAATATTTCACTTTTAAACTTCCATATTACACTTTTAAACTTCCATATTACACTTAAACTTCCATATTTCACTTTTAAACTTCCATATTTCACTTTTAACAAATACAGTATCCATTTTTAGACTTAAACTTCCATATTACACTTTTAAACTTCCATATTTCACTTTTAAACTTCCATATCCATTTTTAGACCTAAACTTCCATATTATACTTTTTAAGTTCCATATTTCACTTTTAAACTTCCATATTCACTTTTAACAAACTTCCATATTACACTTAAACTTCCATATTTCACTTTTAAACTTCCATATTTCACTTTTAAACTTCCATATTTCACTTTTAAACTTCCATATTACACTTAAACTTCCATATTTCACTTTTAAACTTCAATATTTCACTTTTAAACTTCCATATTTCACTTTTAAACTTCCATATTACACTTAAACTTCCATATTACACTTAAACTTCAATATTTCACTTTTAACAAATACAGTATCCATTTTAAACTTCCATATTACACTTAAACTTCCATATTACACTTAAACTTCCATATTTCACTTTTAAACTTCCATATTTCACTTAAACTTCCATATTTCACTTAAACTTCCATATTACACTTAAACTTCAATATTTTACTTTTAAACTTCCATATTACACTTAAACTTCAATATTTCACTTTTAAACTTCCATATTTCACTTTTAAACTTCAATATTTCACTGTTAAAGTTCCATATTTCACTTAAACTTCCATATTACACTTAAACTTCCATATTTCACATATAAACTTCCATATTCCACTTTTAAATTTCCATATTCCTTTTAAACTTCCATATTTCCCTTTTAAACTTCCATATTACACTTTTAAACTTCCATATTACTTTTAAACTTCCATATTTCACTTTTAAACTTCCATATTACACTTTTAAACTTCCATATTACACTTTTAAACTTCCATATTACACTTTTAAACTTCCATATTACACTTTTAAACTTCTATATGTCACTTAGACTTTTAAACTTCCATATTTCACTTTTAAACTTCCATACACATATTAGACTTAAGCTTCCATAATTCACTTTTAAACTTCCATATTCACTTTTAAACTTCCATATTTCACTTTTAAAATACAGTACCTTTTACTTAAACTTCCATATTACACTTTTAAACTTCCATATTTCACTTTTAACAAATACAGTATCCATTTTTAGACTTAAACTTCAATATTTCACTTTTAAACTACCATACACTTTTAAACTTCCATATTTCACTTTAACAATACACATTTTAGACTTAAACTTCCATATTTCACTTTTAAACTTCCATATTTCACTTTTAACAAATATCCATTTTTAAAACTTCCATATTCACTTTTAAACTTCCATATTACACTTTAAACTTCCATATTTCACTTTTAAACTTCCATATTTCACTTTTAAACAGTATCCATTTTTAGACTTAAACTTCCATATTCACTTTTAAACTTCCATATTTACTTTAACTTTAAACTTCATATTACACTTTAAACTTCCATATTACACTTTTAAACTTCCATATTTCACTTTTAAACTCCATATCCTTTTAAACTTCCATATTACACTTAAACTTCCATATTTCACTTTTAAACTTCCATATTTCACTTTTAACTTACATCCATTTTAACACTTCCATATTACACTTTTAAACTTCCATATTCACTTTAAACTTCCATATTTAACTTAAACTTCCATATTCACTTAAACTTCCATATTTCACTTTTAAACTTCCATATTTCACTTTTAACAAACTTCCATTTTTAATTAAACTTCCATATTACACTTTTAAACTTCCATATTTCACTTTTAAACTTCCATATTTAGACTTAAACTTCCATCACTTTTAAACTTCCATATTTCACTTTTAAACTTCCATATTTCACTTTAAACTTCCATATTTCACTTTTAAACTTCCATATTCACTTTTAAACTTCCATATTTCACTTTTAACAAATACAGTATCCATTTTTTAATTCCACTTTTAAACTTCCACTTAAACTTCCATTTAACTTAAACTTCCATATTCCATATTCACTTTTAAACTTCCATATTTCACTTTTAAACAATACAGTACATTTTTCACTTAAACTTCCATATTACACTTTTAAACTTCCATATTACACTTTTAAACTTCCATATTTCACTTTTAAACTTCCATTTTTAGACTTAAACTTCCATATTACACTTTTAAACTTCCATATTACACTTTTAAACTTCCATATTACACTTTTAAACTTCCATATTTCACTTTTAACTTCCATTTTTAGACTTAAACTTCAATATTTCACTTTTAAACTACCATATTACACTTTTAAACTTCCATATTACACTTAAACTTCCATATTTCACTTTTAAACTTCCATATTTCACTTTTAAACTACAGTATCCATTTTTAGACTTTAACTTCCATATTTCACTTTTAAACTTCCATATTTCACTTTTAAACTTCCATATTACACTTAAACTTCCATATTTCACTTTTAAACTTCCATATTACACTTTTAAACAGTATCCATATTAGACTTAAACTTCCATATTCACTTTTAAACTTCCATATTACACTTTAAACTTAAACTTCCATATTACTTTTAAACTTCCATATTACTTTTAAACTTCCATATTACTTTTAAACTTCCATATTACTTTTAAACTTCCATATTCCACTTTTAAACTTCCATATTACTTTTAAACTTCCATATTACTTTTAAACTTCCATATTACTTTTAAACTTCCATATTCCACTTTTAAACTTCCATATTTCATTTTTAGACTTAAACTTCCATATTTCACTTTTAACTTCCATATTCACTTTTAAACTTCCATATTACACTTTTAAACTTCCATATTCACTTTTAAACTTCCATATTACACTTTTAAACTTCCATATTCACTTTTAAACTTCCATATTTCACTGTTAAACTTCCATATTACACTTAAGCTTCCATATTTCACTTTTAAACTTCAATATTTCACTTTTAAACTTCAATATTTCACTTAAACTTCAATATTTCACTTTTAAACTTCCATATTTCACTTTTAAACTTCCATATTACACTTTTAAACTTCCATATTACACTTTTAAACTTCCATATTTCACTTTTAAACTTCCATATTTCACTTTTAAACTTCCATATTTCACTTTTAAACTTCCATATTTCACTTTTAAACTTCCATATTTCACTTTTAAACTTCCATATTTCACTTTTAAACTTCCATATTACACTTAAACTTCCATATTACACTTAAACTTCCATATTTCACTTTTAAACTTCCATATTTCACTTTTAAACTTCCATATTACACTTAAACTTCCATATTTCACTTTTAAACTTCCATATTTCACTTTTAAACTTCCATATTACACTTAAACTTCCATATTTCACTTTTAAACTTCCATATTTCACTTTTAAACTTCCATATTACACTTAAACTTCCATATTTCACTTTTAAACTTCCATATTTCACTTTTAAACTTCCATATTACACTTAAACTTCCATATTTCACTTTTAAACTTCCATATTTCACTTTTAAACTTCCATATTACACTTAAACTTCCATATTACACTTTAACTTCCATATTACACTTAAACTTCAATATTTCACTTTTAAACTTCAATATTTCACTTTTAAACTTCAATATTTCACTTTTAAACTTCCATATTTCACTTAAACTTCCATATTTCACTTAAACTTCAATATTTCACTTTTAAACTTCAATATTTCACTTTTAAACTTCCATATTACACTTTTAAACTTCCATATTTCACTTTTAAACTTCCATATTTCACTTTTAAACTTCCATATTTCACTTTTAAACTTCCATATTTCACTTTTAAACTTCCATATTTCACTTTTAAACTTCCATATTACACTTAAACTTCCATATTTCACTTTTAAACTTCCATATTTCACTTAAACTTCCATATTACACTTAAACTTCAATATTTCACTTTTAAACTTCAATATTTCACTTTCAAACTTCCATTTTTAGACTTAAACTTCAATATTTCACTTTTAAACTTCCATATTACACTTAAACTTCCATATTTCACTTTTAAACTTCCATATTTCACTTTTAAACTTCCATATTACACTTAAACTTCCATATTTCACTTTTAAACTTCCATATTTCACTTTTAAACTTCCATATTACACTTAAACTTCCATATTTCACTTTTAAACTTCCATATTTCACTTTTAAACTTCCATATTTCACTTTTAAACTTCCATATTTCACTTTTAAACTTCCATATTTCACTTTTAAACTTCCATATTACACTTAAACTTCCATATTTCACTTTTAAACTTCCATATTTCACTTTTAAACTTCCATATTTCACTTAAACTTCCATATTTCACTTTTAAACTTCAATATTTCACTTTTAAACTTCAATATTTCACTGTTAAACTTCCATATTACACTTAAACTTCCATATTTCACTTTTAAACTTCCATATTTCACTTTTAAACTTCCATATTACACTTAAACTTCCATATTTCACTTTTAAACTTCCATATTACACTTAAACTTCCATATTTCACTTTTAAACTTCCATATTTCACTTTTAAACTTCCATATTACACTTTAACTTCCATATTTCACTTTTAAACTTCCATATTACACTTAAACTTCCATATTACACTTAAACTTCCATATTTCACTTTTAAACTTCCATATTTCACTTTTAAACTTCCATATTACACTTAAACTTCCATATTTCACTTTTAAACTTCCATATTTCACTTTTAACAAATACAGTATCCATTTTTAGACTTAAACTTCCATATTTCACTTTTAAACTTCCATATTACACTTAAACTTCCATATTTCACTTTTAAACTTCCATATTACACTTAAACTTCCATATTACACTTAAACTTCCATATTTCACTTTTAAACTTCCATATTACACTTTAACTTCCATATTTCACTTTTAAACTTCCATATTTCACTTTTAAACTTCCATATTTCACTTTTAAACTTCAATATTTCACTTTTAACAAATACAGTATCCATTTTTAGACTTAAACTTCCATATTTCACTTTTAAACTTCCATATTACACTTAAACTTCCATATTTCACTTTTAAACTTCCATATTACACTTAAACTTCCATATTACACTTAAACTTCCATATTTCACTTTTAAACTTCCATATTTCACTTTTAAACTTCCATATTACACTTAAACTTCCATATTTCACTTTTAAACTTCCATATTTCACTTTTAAACTTCCATATTACACTTAAACTTCCATATTTCACTTTTAAACTTCAATATTTCACTTTTAACAAATACAGTATCCATTTTTAGACTTAAACTTCCATATTTCACTTTTAAACTTCCATACACTTTAAACTTCCATATTTTTTAAACTCCCATATTTCACTTTTAAACTTCCATATTACACTTAAACTTCCATATTTCACTTTTAAACTTCCATATTTCACTTTTAAACTTCCATATTACACTTAAACTTCCATATTTCACTTTTAAACTTCCATATTTCACTTTTAAACTTCCATATTACACTTAAACTTCCATATTTCACTTTTAAACTTCCATATTACACTTTTAAACTTCCATATTCCTTTACACTTTTAAACTTCCATATTTCACTTTTAAACTTCCATATTACACTTAAACTTCCATATTTCACTTTTAAACTTCAATATTTCACTTTTAAACTTCCATATTACACTTAAACTTCCATATTTCACTTTTAAACTTCAATATTTCACTTTTAAACTTCCATATTACACTTAAACTTCCATATTTCACTTAAACTTCCATATTACACTTAAACTTCCATATTACACTTAAACTTCCATATTTCACTTTTAAACTTTAATATTTCACTTAAAGTTCAATATTTCAAATTATCCAGACATTTTTACACTTAACAAATACAGTATCCATTTTTAGACTTCCATTTTGTAAACTTTAAAGTGTTTAGGCTTATATTTATGAAATGTGATTTATATATGTAATTGAAATAAATCCCTGTTTGACTTGAAAAACATTTGATATCCTAAAATATATGAATAAAATAACATACAATTTATCAATAAAATAAAGTTAAATAATAACTATCACTTAAATTTTCAGATAGTTTACCCACTTTCCAACTGTCTTAAGATAGTTTACCCACTTTCCAACTGTCTTAGATAGTTTACCACTTTCCAACTGTCTTAAGATAGTTTACCCACTTTCCAACTGTCTTAAGATAGTTTACCCACTTTCCAACTGTCTTAAGATAGTTTACCCACTTTCCAACTGTCTTAAGATAGTTTACCCACTTTCCAACTGTCTTAAGATAGTTTACCCACTTTCCAACTGTCTTAAGATAGTTTACTTTTCAATATTTGTTTTTTTCATTTTGTTAGGTTATGTAACCTAACCTAACTTTTTTTTTTTCATTTTTTTTTTTTTTAGGATTTTTAATTTTTATACTGTATATAGGTCAAAATAACACATTTCTCAATTATATCCTTTATTAATAAATTCACATACATCCTGGACTATAAAAGGGAGGGAGAGAGAGAGAGAGAAGGGGGGGGGGGGAGGAGGGAGGGAGGAGAAGGGGGGGGGGGGGGGGAGGAGGGAGAGAGAGAGAGAAGGGGGGGGGAGAAGGGGGGGGGGACCGAGAGAGGAGAAGGGGGGGGGGAGGGAGAGAGAGGAGGGGGGGGAGGAGGGGAGGGAGAGAAGGGGAGGGGAAGACAGGGAGAAGGGGGGGAGGAGGGGAGGGAGAGAGGGGGAGAGGGGAGGAGGGAAAGAGAGAGAAGGGAGGGGAGGAGGGCGAGAGAGAGAGAAGGGGGGGGGGAGGAGGGAGAGAGAGAAGGGGGGGAGGAGGGAGGAGGGAGGAGGGGGAAGGGGAGAGAGAGAGAGAAGGGGGGGAGAGGGGAGGGAGAGGAAGGGGGGGGGGGAGGAGAGAGAGAGAGAGAGGGGGGGGGGGACGCTAGCAGGAGAGAGAGAGAAGGGGGGCAGGAGGGGAGAGAGAGAGAGGGGGGGGGGGAGGAAGGAGAGAGGGAGAGAAGGGGGGGGAGAGGGGAGGGAGGAGAGAAGGGGGGAGGAGGGAGAGAGAGAGAAGGGGGGATGATGGAGGGAGAGAGAGAAGGGGGGGAGGAGGAGAGAGGGAGGAGGGGGAGGGGAGATGGGAGGGAGAGAAGGGGGGGGAAGAGGGGAGAGAGAGAGCGAAGGGGGGAGGAGGGAGGGAGAGAGAGAGAGAATAGGAAGAGAGAGAGAGAAGGGGGGGGGAGGAGGGGGAGGAGGAGAGAAGGGGGGGGAGAAGGGAGGAGGGGGACGAGGAGAGAGAGAGAAGTGAGGGAGAGAGAGAGGGGGGAGGAGGGAGGGAGAGAAGAGGGGGGAGAGGGGAGAGAGAGAGAGAGAGAGGTGGAGGAGGAAGGAGGGAGAGAGAGAGAGAAGGGGGGGGGGGGAAGGGAGAAGAGAAGGGGGGGAGAGGAGGGAGAGAAGGGGAAGGAGGGAGAGAGAAATCGAGGGAGGAGAGAGAGAAGGGAGGGAGGAGGGAGAGAAGAGAGAAGGGGAGAGGAGAGAGAAGGGGGGGGGAAGGGAGAGGGAGAGAGAAGAAGGGAGAGGAAGGGAGAGCAGTAGAGGGAGGAGGGGAGAGAGAGAGAGGGGGGGAAAGGGAGAGGAGAGAGAAGGGGAGGGAGGAGGGAGATGTGAGAGAGAAGGGGAGGGAGGAGAGAGAGAGAAGGGAGCAGTAGAGGGAGGAGAGAGAGAGAAGGGAGAGCAATAGAGGGAGGAGAGAGAGAGAAGGGAGAGCAGTAGAGGGAGGAGAGAGAGAGAAGGGAGAGCAGTAGAGGGAGGAGAGAGAGAGAAGGGAGAGCAATAGAGGGAGGAGAGAGAGAGAAGGGAGAGCAGAAGAGGAAGGCTGATAGATAAGATAGTACGTATATAGACAAAAGATGTAAAGTGGGGGGGGGGGAGCTAGCTATCTATTTATTATTATTTGGCCACTAATCTATATAAATATTATTATTAGGCCACTAATCTATATAATGGTCATAAAACATTATATACATACTTTTATTACATATGGAATGGAAACCGTATACATATTCATATTCAATAATAACTAAATTACTTCAATAACTACAAATACTACTATTTAAGATAATTAAACTCAATGTAATAACTGTGTAACTCTTTATAATACGATAAACAATATAAGTTATACAATCTAACTAGAATATCTAAAAATCCAAATAAAACAATAAATACAATCTTACATTAATATCTATAGATTTATCTAATGACATAAAAGATACGAATCTATCAACTTAATGCAATAATTATCAATCTAAGTTTAATATCTATCACAAACATAATTATTATCTAATTGTCTCGAGTCGGCCACCCACAGGTAAGGGTTATGTGCCTGAATATAATACATGAGCCTACATACATACATTCTCGGACATGAGTCTTGCATCTTTCTGAACTCAAACATTTATATACTAGTTCAAAATTAGTAACAACATTTGATTCCGTTCGGGATACCTAAAACAAAATGTAAGGCCACGATTTGTGAAATTGATTGTACTGCATATATAAATACACGTCTCGAGTCGGCCACCCACAGCTAAGGGGTATGTACCTTAATGTATACAGCATATATAAACACATATAATAAACACCTGTCTCCAGTCGGCCACCCACAGCTAAGGGGTATGTACCTGAATATATACAGCATATATAAACACATATAATAAACACCTGTCTCCAGTCGGCCACCCACAGCTAAGGGGTATGTGCCTGAGTATATACAGCATATATAAACACATAATAAACACCTGTCTCCAGTCGGCCACCCACAGCTAAGGGGTATGTACCTGAATATATAAACACATATAATAAACACCTGTCTCCAGTCGGCCACCCACAGCTAAGGGGTATGTACCTGAATATATACAGCATATATAAACACATATAATAAACACCTGTCTCCAGTCGGCCACCCACAGCTAAGGGGTATGTACCTGAATATATACAGCATATAATAAACACCTGTCTCCAGTCGGCCACCCACAGCTAAGGGGTATGTACCTGAATATATACAGCATATATAAACACATATAATAAACACCTGTCTCCAGTCGGCCACCCACAGCTAAGGGGTATGTGCCTGAGTATATACAGCATATATAAACACCTGTCTCCAGTCGGCCACCCACAGCTAAGGGGTATGTACCTGAATATATACAGCATATATAAACACATATAATAAACACCTGTCTCCAGTCGGCCACCCACAGCTAAGGGGTATGTACCTGAATATATACATACATATAAGACAATCAACAGAAGAGTAGATGAGAAATTTGAAAGGAATCTGAGAGTAAAATGGAGGGAGAGTAAGAAACTGTTCTGGAAAGAAGTCAAGAAAGTTAGGGAAGGTAGCAAGGGAAACAGTAAGGGTGTGAAAGATAAGAATGGGAGAATGCTAGCCGAGAAGCAAGAGAGAGTCGAAAGATATAGGGAGTACTTCAATGAGTTGCTAAATGTAAAGGAATGAAGAGCCAGCAAACATAGCTGGATATGGTATGGGAGGGAGAAGAAGAGAAGTAGTGGAGGAGGAGGTGGGGATAAGGAGGTCAGAAGTGTGGGAAGCCATGAAAAGAGTGAAGTTGGGGAAAGCACACAGAGTGTGTGTGGAAATGTTGAGGTATGGTGGTGAGATAGTGATCGAATGGGTATGGAAAATGTGCAAACTAGCATGGGAGAAGGGGAGTGCACCCGATGACTGGAAGACTGGCATAATAGTCCCCCTATATAAGGGCAAAGGGGAAAGAGGAGTGTGTGGTAACCACCAAGGAATAAGTCTTCTAAGCGTAGTAGGGAAGGCATACAGTAGGGTAGTAATTGAGAGAGTGAGAGTGAGAACAGAGAAATGGATAGGCGACGAGCAGGGAGGTTTTAGGAAGGGAAGAGGATGTGTTGTGGAGAAATATCTGGAGAAGCAACAAAGGTGTATGTTGCCTTTATGGACTTGGAGAAGGCCTATGACAAGAGTGGATAGAGAAGGTTTGTGGAAAGTACTTAGAATATACGGAGTAGATGGCAAGTTGCTGAAAGCAGTGAAGAGCATGTATGAGGGTGCAAAGGCGGCAGTACGTGTGGAGAGTGAGCAGAGCGAGTTCTTTGACCTGAATGTTGGTTTGAAACAGGGGTGTGTGATGTCCCCGTGGTTGTTTACTGTATATATGGATGGAGTCATGAAAGAAATACTATCAAGAGCAGTGGATGTTGGTGTATCGCTGAAAAGGGAGGGAATTGAGTGGAAGTTACCTATACTGCTGTTTGCGGATGATACAGTTCTGATGAGTGATAATGAATGGGAGTTGCAGGGTCTGGTAAATGAGTTTGGAACAGTGTGCGAAAAACGGAATTTGAAGGTAAATGCGGGGAAGAGCAAGGTTATGGTCTTCGAAAGGGGTGAAGTCACAGAGTGTGAGGTGAAGCTGAACGGTCAGGCTATGGAGACCGTCAACTCTTTTAAGTATCTGGGCAGTGTGTTGAGTAAAGATGGGACTATGGATGACCAAGTGCGGGAGACGGTACAACAGGGGAAGAGGGTTGTAGGAACGCTGAAAGCAGTAACAAGAAATAGGGTGGTCAGTATGGAAGTGAAGAAGTCCTTGCATGACAGTGTGGTAATCCCGACACTGACTTACGGAAGCGAAGCATGGACGTTGGTTGAGAGACTTAGACCAAAAGTGAGAGCAGGAGAATGACTAAGAGGGTGTACGAGAGCGAGGTGGAGGGACAGAGAGGGAGAGTAGACCGAAAGAGAGGTGGAAGCATGGAGTGAGGAAGTATATGAACGAAGGCGGTGCTGGTTGGGGGGAGGGGCGTCGACTGACTGGGGACAGAGG
Organism: Paralithodes platypus; assembly: GCA_032716605.1. NCBI lineage: Eukaryota > Metazoa > Arthropoda > Malacostraca > Decapoda > Lithodidae > Paralithodes > Paralithodes platypus. The sequence goes on along the minus strand of CM064512.1, from coordinate 60,934,716 downwards.
TGCATGGGGGCGGTTCGTTCGTGGCCACCCCTTCGGGGATCACTGCGTCGGGCAATAGATAGATAGATAGAACAGAATGTAACAAATATGTATAAATACAATCTACTGCATATATAAATACATAAAATACACATATGTCTCGAGTCGGCCACCCACAGCTATGGGGTATGTACGGTCGGTCGAGGTTAATAAGTTTTGTCAGATACAGTATTTCACAAAGTTTTGGACACTGACTAATACTCTGAGGGATAAGCACTTTTCCCAGTAACTACTGTATAAAGATACTAATAACACTTGTTGAGCGAAAACCACTGGAATCTATGACAACACTTACTACCCCCGATTGTACCTGAATATATACATACATAGAAGACAATTAATTAACAGAATGTAACAAATATAATCTAAGTTAAGTATCTACCTATAAATCTCAAACAATAAATACAATCTAAGTTATCTATCTATCTAAAAATCTCAAACAATACAGTACAATCTAAGTTATCTATCTATCTAATAGTAATTACAAACTAAATTAATAATTTTTAGGTTAAATATTTAGCAGAGAGATCTACATGAGAATGAGGAAGAGAGCAAGCAGTGTGGTGTGGATGTAGATGTGCTGGAAAGTGTGAAATGGAACATAGAGATGGTTCGGCCATGTGAAACTTATGTGGCACTAGAGAATTAATAAAATAATGAAAGAGTAAAATGGAGGAGCGGAAGCAAAGGTAGACAGAGTTGGAAGGATTGACTTCAGTATATGCGTGAAAGCGGTGCTGGATGGGAGGAGGGGCGTTGAATGACTGAGGACAGGTGCATGGGAGCGATTCATTCGTTGTGACCCCTTCAGGGATCAAGGTGTACGGCAATATAGTAAAAATAAAAATAAATCAAATCAAAAGTTAAAGTGGGGATTGGGCCTGAGTATAGATATATATTTTGTATGAAGCAGTTTGAAGCATAATCTGCAAAGGTGGCAAGTGATAGACTTTTCCAAGTTAACTCTTGCGTACCGGAGACTTATTTTTAACTAGATTTTAGCTACATTTAAGAATAATAATTTTAACTAAAGCAATAATTATAACTACTAAACTATAATAATCTGCAGTTTAAGAAGGATCTGTGGTAGTTAAAATGTTTAACCGAGATAGTTAGAAGCCTGTGGATTGCTGAAAGCCCTTTTTAAACTGAATTTAATGGTCTAATAGCCAGAATAAAGTTAAAAGAACAGCACCGGTACAGAAGGGGTCAAGATCTACGAGGACAGGCTATTTCTAGACTTATATAGGCTGGACAGAGGCAGCAATAGGGATCTGTACTTTTCTTTGAAGAGGGGAAGGGAACTACGGGTATTTAATGCGGAGTGGCTGAATGGACCACTACAGGCAAAATGAAAATAAATCTGGCAAAAGGTCTTCAAATCGGCAAACTAATGGGGCGAAGCTCTTCAATTTCTTTGTACTAATGGGGCTAAACATGAGGGACAGGGGGTCCAGAAAAGAAAACTTAAGACAGTAAAGTAATGCAGTTTGAGAGGATAGTAGAGGCTAAACTTATAAACAAACGCTAAAAATAGTTTCAGAACATAAATCTAAACTTATAGCCGAACCGATTACAAATGGGATTAGAGAGTATCATGGATAGAAACTTTAGGCCAAACATTTTAAAATATCTGAAAATAACATCTGACCAACTGTAAGAGCTTTAATGCTTTTAATATCTAAACTGATTTTGTGCAACTTGGAAAGTAGGGAGAGTGACGAGAAAATTGTGCAAGGGAGATTAGCGATCCAAGATATTTTTAAATTAAATATTTAGCGGAGGGATATACTGTACATGAGAATGAGGAAGTACGAGAGTGGTGTGGTATGGATGTAGATGTGCTGGAAAGTGTGAACAGGAACACAGAGAGGTTTCAGCCGTGTCAAACTTATGGGAAGCGAGAGAATTACAAAAAAGTGTACAAGTGTGAAGTGGAAGGGCAGATGCAAAGGTTAGACCGAGAGGTGGAAGGATGGAGTCAAGTACCGTACAGTATATGCGTGAAAGTAGTGCTGGATGGGAGGGGCGTCTAATGACGGGACAGAGGTGCATGGGAGCTATTAACCCTTTCACGCACATATGACTCAGAGGTTGCCAGATTAGCAATAAGAAATAGAGTTATCTCACTCTTATAATTACCTCTCCAAAATTAGTTTTCTGCCCACAGCTAACTCAAAGACAACTGCAGAGGTTGAAGTAACTAAACTAAAGGTTTCTAAATACCCCTGATGGTAACAAAGGCTTTAAAGTATCCCCAATAGGCTCAAAATTGCGTCAAGAACGTGAGAGGGTTAAAGGCATTGTGGATATTTACTCTACTTCATAATTAATCTATTCATATATTACATTATACTTCACATCTTTTATGAATTTACAGAATTCTCCAAACACTTTAATTTAATCATTATAATTCATTGCCATCCTTAGTTGAATTTAGTTTAATTGTACATGAAGAATATCTTTGGTATGATTTATATTATATTCAATAACCAAAACTTTCTTTTACTTTATTTTGTTAATTATTTATACATTAATAACAAATCGGCTCTGATGGAGTCTAATATTAACATTGCAAGAGCGGAATTAATTTTATAGCATTTATATAATAATTGGAATAGTCTAAAGTAGTTTCAGTTTCTTATTGGGAGAACTCTGCAAAAACGGTACACGGTATGCATTAACTTGGCAGAAAATACACGTTTGCATTAACACAATCACCTACAGTATACTTTAAAAAAATATATATTCTGGCGCTTAGATAATTTTATACAGATTTAAAAACAATAATATTAAATATATATATACAGTATATAAAATCAATTCAATGTGTACTAGAAAATTAAAACAAAAATCAAATTCCCACGCTATTAGAACCACTGATAATCTAACTGTAGGCCTATGGATAGTGACCTAAAAAAATAAGTGAAGGGTTTGGCCAGAACGGCAGAGACAGACACACCGAGGACGAGAATGAACAATTGAGTCTAAGTATACCACCAAACTTGTGGTTGGGTGGGAAGAGAGGTGCTGGCTACATTTTTATGATCAACCTAAAACTTAGCTTAAATAATTATAATTAGAACTTGCAAAATAAACAAACCAAAACTGGGACAATAAAATAAACGCAAAAGAACTAATCAAAATCACTATGTGGAAAGAATGCTTAATAAAATATAATTATGAAATAATTATACAGAATAATTTAAATCAACTAAATTTATGACACTAGGCAGCGAGGCAATTCATTCATGTTGACCCCCACAGGGATTAAATGAGAATTTAGAGGAAAATGTAGAAGCGAGACCAAGGATGGTATTCTGAATTTCGGATATGATTAGATTTATATCTAAAATACAAAAATGGACATTAATCGTGAAATAAACCTATAACTGTTTGTGGTTTCATTGTTTAGATGCTCATGTTCTGGGTTTGGTGTCCCGACTTCGAATACCGGGAGGACCAAATGCTTTCATTAAATTATTAAAGTACATTGGGGATTGTAATGGGGAATTAATGTTAATAACGGGATGTTCCTTAATATGCATACCAGATACTTTCAGTGCCAAAATACACTAAATACTTAGGAGAGCTTAAAGTCTTCTCTAAAGCTCTATAAACATTAATATACACCAAAAACACCATTCAGATAAATTGGACCCTTTTTCGGTAGAAAAATGCAGGTAGCCTACACGATCACATGCTAAGAAAAAATTAACACCTAGAGTAGTCTTTAAATAGCCATACTAAAGGGACAAATTATTCAAAATCAACATTTAATAGGGCTAAACATGAGGGAGAAGGAGTTCCAGAAGACTCCCTTTGAGGAAACTAGAGAGGAAGGCTCATTAGGACTAATGGTCCACATTTCAATGGGTAGTTGGTATAATTTCAGGTTAACCCCTTCTGTACCGGTGAAGTATTTTGTGTATAATTATCTGCTGGTGTGAAGGTAGATGTGCTGGAAAGTGTGAAAAGGAACAACTCGAGATGGTTCGGCCATATGGAACGTATGGAAAGCGAGAGAATGACTAAGAGGCTGTACGAGAGCGAGGTGGAGGGACAGAGAGGGAGAGGTGGAAGGATGGAGTGAGGAAGTATATGAACGAAGGCGGTGCTGGTTGGGGGGAGGGGCGTCGACTGACTGGGGACAGAGGTGCATGGAGGCACTTCGTTCGTGGCCACCCCTTCGGGGATCACGGCGTCGGGCAATAGATAGATAGACATATCTGCTGCATCTTATCGATTTGATGAAGCTTCGGAAGGATTTTTTTTTTTCAGTCTGTAGCGAGTGCTTGTTTAAAAACAAACTCCAAATTATAAACCCTATCCCCTTAACTTTGTAAACAAAGGAGAGGCTTAAAATCTGTAAAGCTGCAAGTGTGGATAATTCTTAACCCGGGAACTGCAGGAAGACTCTTAAGAGTTCCCCCGGCGGACTGTGGGAAGACTCTTAAGAGTCAGAGAAAAAAAAAATCAACTTTAAACATCGAACATTTTTTTTTTTTTTTTTTTGCCCCTGGGCCATGCAAAATATCACTCCTCTACCTCTCCTCCTTCCCCACTTTCCTCCCCTCCTTCAGTTATCACCTATTTTCCCTGTTATTCCCTTATTCTGAGGTATATTTTCGTGCTAACATTAGCAAGTTGCAAGCAGGGCATTGTCATCTCTGTTAGCAAGCGAGTGCAAGAGAGAGAGAGAGAGTATCGATCGACTGTGTCTCAGTGGCCTTGGGGGAAATTGGCGGGAAAGCAGGTTGCCTCACCCATACATTATATAACTCACAGTCTGTATCTCCGATTTTGACCATCCAAACGCTGTTTTCACTCGTTTTATTGTTGTTTCAGGTTAATACCTTTATAATCAACCCATAATAGGCGCGTATGGATAAGTATTAATGCTATTTATGGTAAAATTAATATTTTAGTGATGGAAACAGCTCAAATACATCAGCACAGGCGGATGTTTCTAATTACCCCCATGCACACTTCTTAGGTTAAGGACAATGGAAGCGCAAATTGTCTATTTGTAGGATGCAAAGGAATGAGAGCGCTCACTAACTTATATGGTCAATTAAAGTATGCTACAAACCAATACTGGCAAATAGAAACAGAAATCTGGCAAAAGGAGTGTATGAAGCTAAACTTAAACTCAAACTAAAATTAGTGTTTCAGAGAAGAGCATATATCTAAACTGATTACAAATGGGATTACATAGTAGAGTAATGAATCATGAATACAAACTTTAGGCCAAACATTTAAACAAAATATCGGAAAATAACATCTGACAAACTGTAAGAGCTTTAATGCGGTGACCGGTCAACTCAACCAGTAGACCATTTCAACCAGTACCAAATCAACCAATACGGTTAGGTTAGTTTAGGTTAGGTTTGGTTAGTACCGTACTATATTTTGCCACTGGTTTGGTTGGTCTGGGTTAATTTGGCTCTGGTTGAGAGCTACTGGTTGAAATGGTCTACTGGTTGAGATGACATGGAACCCTTTAATGTTTTTAATATCTAAACTAGTTTTCTGTAGCTAGGAAAGGATGGAGAGTGTAGAGACAATTTTGCAAGTGAGATTGGAGAGCTTCATATTTTTAGGTTAAATATTTAGTAGAAATATACATGAGAATGAGGAAGAGAGCAGTGTGGTGTGGATGTAGATGTGCTGGAAAGTGTGAAATGGAACATAGAGATGGTTCGGCCATGTGAAACTTATGCGGCACTAGAGAATTAATAAAATAGTGCAAGAGTGAAATGGAGGAGCGGAAGCAAAGGTAGACAGAGTTGGAAGGATTGACTTCAGTATATGCGTGAAAGCGGTGCTGGATGGGAGGAGGGGCGTTGAATGACTGAGGACAGGTGCATGGGAGCGATTCATTCGTTGTGACCCCTTCAGGGATCAAGGTGTACGGCAATATAGTAAAAAAATAAAAATAAATCAAATCAAAAGTTAAATTGGGGATTGGGCCTGAGTATAGATATATATTTTGTATGAAGCAGTTTGAAGCATAATCTGCAAAGGTGGCAAGTGATAGACTTTTCCAAGTTAACTCTTGCGTACCGGAGACTTATTTTTAACTAGATTTTAGCTACATTTAAGAATAATAATTTTAACTAAAGCAATAATTATAACTACTAAACTATAATAATCTGCAGTTTAAGAAGGATCTGTGGTAGTTAAAATGTTTAACCGAGATAGTTAGAAGCCCGTGGATTGCTGAAAGCCCTTTTTAAACTGAATTTAATTGTCTAATAGTAGCCAGAATAAAGTTAAAAGAACAGCACCGGTACAGAAGGGGTCAAGATCTACGAGGACAGGCTATTTCTAGACTTATATAGGCTGGACAGAGGCAGCAATAGGGATCTGTACTTTTCTTTGAAGAGGGGAAGGGAACTACGGGTATTTAATGCGGAGTGGCTGAATGGACCACTACAGGCAAAATGAAAATAAATCTGGCAAAAGGTCTTCAAATCGGCAAACTAATGGGGCGAAGCTCTTCAATTTCTTTGTACTAATGGGGCTAAACATGAGGGACAGGGGGTCCAGAAAAGAAAACTTAAGACAGTAAAGTAATGCAGGAGAGGATAGTACGAGGCTAAACTTATAAACAAACGCTAAAAATAGTTTCAGAACATAAATCTAAACTTATAGCCGAACCGATTACAAATGGGATTAGAGAGTATCATGAATAGAAACTTTAGGCCAAACATTTTAAAATATCTGAAAATAACATCTGACCAACTGTAAGAGCTTTAATGCTTTTAATATCTAAACTGATTTTGTGCAACTTGGAAAGTAGGGAGAGTGACGAGAAAATTGTGCAAGGGAGATTAGCGATCCAAGATATTTTTAAATTAAATATTTAGCGGAGGGATATACTGTACATGAGAATGAGGAAGTACGAGAGTGGTGTGGTATGGATGTAGATGTGCTGGAAAGTGTGAACAGGAACACCGAGAGGTTTCAGCCGTGTGAAACTCATGGGAAGCGAGAGAATGACAAAAAAGTGTACAAGTGTGAAGTGGAAGGGCAGATGCAAAGGTTAGACCGAGAGGTGGAAGGATGGAGTCAAGTACCGTACAATATATGCGTGAAAGTAGTGCTGGATGGGAGGGGCGTCTAATGACGGGACAGAGGTGCATGGGAGCTATTAACCCTTTCACGCACATATGACTTAGAGGTTGCCAGATTAGCAATAAGAAATTAATAGAGTTATCTCATTCTTATAATTACCTCTCCAAAATTAGTTTTCTGCCCACAGCCTACTCAAAGACAACTGCAGAGATTGAAGTAACTAAACTAAAGGTTTATAAATACCCCTGATTGTAACAAAGGCTGTAAAGCATCCCTATAGGCTCAAAATCGCGTCATATGTCTGAGAGGGTTAATTTGTGGTCACCCCTTCAGGGATCACGGCGTCCAGCAATAGATATAGTATTTTGTATGAAACTGTTTGAAGCATAATCTCCAAAGGTGGCATGTGAGACTTTTCCAAGTTAACCCTCATGTACCGGCGACTCTTTTTAACTAGACTACCTATATTTAATAATAATATACAAATTAATGCAATAATTATAACTAAACTATAATCTGTGCCGCTTAAGAAGTATGTGTGATAGTTAAAATGCTTAACCAAGATGCAGTACTTAGAAACCCTTTGATTGCTGGAGGTTCTTTTTAAACTGAATAAAATAGTCTCATAGTAGCCAAAATAAAGTTAAAAGAATGGTGCTGCTACAGACAGAAGAGGTTAAGGTCTATGAGGACAGGCTATCTTTTAGACGTTTACATAGGCTGGACAGAGGCAGCAATAGGGGGTATGTACTTTTCTTTCAAGAGGGGCAGGGAACTACGGGTATTTAATGCGGAGCGGCCAAATGGATCAAGAAAAATGTTTTGAGGTGGTATGGTCATGTGCGAGAAATTTTAAAAGGAGAATGCAGAGAGATAAATTCATGTCAAGCAAGTTCTATAGCAGAAGTACTAAACTGATTGAACATGGAGTGATCGAGTGGATAAATGCCAATACCTTTGACAGAGGAACCGAGTGAGCAACAGGAAACTGACTATTGAAAAGAACAATGGTATGAGAAGTAGAACATCTATTTACAAATTTCTGTTGTGTCTGACATAGGAAGCATGTTTCAACAATCTACTAGGGGTTTACTGCCTTGATAGCGCAATTCATAAATGCGCAGAATTTCGGTGCGAGTATCCTAGGTTCGAGTATTTGTCATTTCATTAATCAAGTTTAGAAGTAAAGTTGGTTGGTGAATAAATATTAATTCACCTAAGGCCATCCTTAAGTATCTTTTCCCAGTTGACTATCATAAAAGAGGATGGTGCATAACCTTCACAGGACCTAACAGTTACCCTTTTAAATATAAAGAAGTTTTCTATAACTTCACAGGACCTAACAGTTACCCTTTTAAATATAAAGAAATTTTTTAAGCCTATTAAAATACTCTAACTATAGCCAGAATAAAATTTAAAAATGTCAAAGACTAATTTAATTTCACCAGGATAAAACTAGCAATAACTAACCGTTTGAATTTTCTGCCAAATTAATATAAATTAATATAAATTACATACATATATATTTTCGGTACCTTAAAATTACCTATTTGAACCGTAATGGAAAGCTGTAGACATTTCGAACCATTTTAGTTCCAAAATTTGTATAGACTGAATTTTACTTTAAATCCGGAGAAAAAAAAATATTAATTGGTTTTACTTTAAATCCGGAGAAAAAATATATAATAAATCAAATCTTCAATTTCTTTAAACTTTTACGCAATTACAGCCTTCAACACTACAAATTCAAACATTGCCTCATTTTGTAATCTATGTACCAACTCTTATTGTACAATCTAAATCAAGTCGTTCACTGAAAACCTTTGTCTCTAGATTTCACACATTTATTCAGCACATCTACGACGGGCAACTTAAAGGTCTAAGAGCTAAACTAATATTTAAATTATGAGCAAAGTCCCTTACATTTAATTATAAGCAAACTAATTTAAATTTCACCATTACAAAGAGTACCAAGATATAGTTAAAGAGCAAAGCAATTAAAGTTTAAGAAAACTATTTGAATTAGTTAAAGAGCAAAGCAATCTATATTAAAGTTTTAGATCAATTCAATGTATACTACCTTTGAGCAAAGCAACAATTTACATTAAATAATCAAAGCAATTTCATGAAACTTTGAGCACAGTTACTTTAAATAAAGCGTAAACCAACTTTAAGTATTTAATTGTACCTTCAAGATAAAGTTTGAAATTTAGAGACCTTAACCTAGATATTTCTGAATATAAACATTCACAGGCTATTACAAAATCCCATTAACACTTAAGTAATTGCAACTTACAATTTATAGTTTCTGAACAAGGTTACCCGTGAACTATTGAAAAAGATTGTACGCTTCCTTAATGTGTTAAACTTAAACATTCAAAAACATCAACACAAAACCTGACTTGCCAATTGCCATAATCCAATAATTTTAAACATGGCGAAAAGTTTATTCCTTAACATTAGATCCGATAATTAATGAACCGCTATGCCTCTTATGCAATATTATAATTTAAAACTTTCAAAATAAACAAACCAAAACAAGTAACAATATAAATACAAAAAAAAAACATTTAATAAAAATCACGTGGAAATTATCACTAACAAAGGAAAATATAATTTTAATGCAATATTATTGTAAAGTTCGTAGTTTACTGTATTGGGCAGTAAATATTTTAATAAATTAACTTTTTCGCCACCTTCAAAATCACAGACTATAGCATTCAATGTTAAAAGTTTCGAACCGCGAAAATTAAATTTTGCGGCGCAATATTGCTATACAGTAAGTCCCCACTTAAAATTTAAAGCAACGTTACTGACAAAAATAGTCAATTCAAAAATACTACTTTGTAATAGACTTTTAAAAGTTAATTTACAGCATAAAATAATATTAATCTTTGAAGGATTATTACAAATTTTAGTTTAAATGTAATTACTTTATATCAAGCTTTCAAATATACTACATTACTTTAAATTATAAAATATACTTTATATACTTTAGAATAAACTACTTTACTTTAAATTATAAACATTCAAATAAGTAGCCTAATTAAAATTACTTTTAAGAGCAGATATGCAATTTAAGTCTATTATCTAAAAAAACACAAGAAACTGAACTTTAATGGACATTGGACAGTAACCAAACTAATTCAAGAGATTTAAGTGAGTAAACATTAACTGTATACAAAAGGTTGTTAATCCCTTTTAACAATATTGAAAATTCTATGACGTATTGTAGACGTCATTGACGTCAATAGAAATGTTAAAGTAACATTTCCCAATTATATATCAATAAAAAGACTGTTCCATGTTCTACATGGGTGTGCCTTAGGAATGACATGCAACACAGGAGGAACTATAGGATATCGGTTAACTGGAATAATCGCTACTAAATTACTCCTATTTCCATTTATTTCGATAAATTACTTTGTCTTTGCAAGTTTATCTTTTTACTTTACTAAAAGTTCTCAATAAGGAATGGATTTTTTTTTGCTTTAAATGTAAAACACTTAACATTTTGATCTGAAGTGACTAAAGGTTATTTTTGGTTGATTTGCAAGTATTAAATATTAAATTAAGCATAAGAACTAAGTAGAAAAAGCGACTTGTAAAGCATTGAGAGTGTAGGGCCGTACAATGGTGCAAAACTGCATCAGAATGGTCTAATTCCACAACCCCGAGGGGTTGTGTCTGAACTAAACAGACAGTGTAGAGAGGCCACTGCACTCCACAAACACTCTTCTCACAGACCTTACACAAAGAGCTTTTGACGGCATCAACTCAGCTAGACCACCACACTCGACATTAGTAAAGCCTTCGATACCATCCCCCGCCACAACCTAACAAACAAAATCTACAACACAAACATGCACAACAACACAAAAAGGTGGCTGGCCAACTTCCTAGCAGGCAGATGTGCACACGTATCTTTTGCCGGTCAGTCATCTAAAATCAGAAACTTTCCAAACGGAGTCCCACAAGGATCCGTCCTATCGCCCGCACTCTTCAATCTGTACATGCACAATATAACTACACCCAATACGCCCCAAATAAACTTAGCCTCCTATGCAGATGACATAACACTCACATGCACACACCATGACCCAAAAAGAACAACAGATCTCCTTCAACCCTATCTCAACACATTACATGGCTGGTGCACTACAAACAGACTTAATCTAGCCCCAGCCAAATCCACCGCAACCCTGCTCACAAGCTGGACAGGAGAACACGAATACATCCCTCAACTCACCATAAACAACACACCCCTAACACATACACACACACACCCAAAATCCTAGGAGTAACATATGATACTCATATGACATTCAAACAGCACACCACAAACATTAAAAAGAAACTGACACCCAGACTTAACGCCCTCAGGTCACTTGCTCACACAAAATTTGGACACAACAAAGAAACTACCACCACAGTATATAAACAATACATAAGATCAGTGATGGAATACGCAAGCCCAGCCTGGGCTTCTAACCTAGCTGAAACACATCATAAGACCTTACAGACTATTCAAAACAAAGCCCTGAAGATCATTACAGGCTGCACAGCTACTGCACCCACAGATCACCTACATCAAGAAACCAAAATCCTCAAAGTCAAAGACCATCTGGATATGAGAGGCACTCAATTCCTGGCAGCAGCCTCCACGAACCAAGAGCACCCACTAAACTACATGGCAACACACCCACAGACACCAAGAAATATCAAAACTACACCCAGCACACGGTTTTTCACACACAATTACTGTCCTCTCTCCCTCCCTGCCCACCCCGAACCAACTTCCAGAAGCACATCCATACTCATCTCTCGCCGATCCATCCACTCACTCACAGACAACACGCAGCTGCAAGCACGACCTCCCGAAATCCATCCTTCAGAATCCTCCCTCCCTCGCGAGGACAGAGTCCACCTGGCCAGGCTGAGATGCGGACACCATCCAGCTCTTCTGAGCTATCAGAAGAGACTGGATGACTCCGTTGTCGACGCCTGCCCGGGATGTAACACAGCACCCCATACCATTAAACACATCATAGAAGACTGCATTTCACACAACCACTTACGCCAACAACACAATCTACACTCAATGAGAGCTCTGTGGGAAAGCCCGATCGTGGCCATGGCCTTCCTCAGGGACTCGGGGCTGTTCGGCCAGGCAGCTTAGGGAACAACAACAACAACAACAACAACCACCCCGAGGGGTCATGTTGACCTCAGGCAAAGCAAGCTTGTGAAGCAAGCGACAGCAGCGATCCGCCTAGAGACTTTAGCACAAGAGTCCTAGAGACAGTCCCCACCCGTTAGACCGTCTTACTGCCTTGGTACCGGTACCCCTTAAAAGACGATACCACCTGCTATGCCCTCACCCTAATGGGCGATGACTTTATCCGCGAGGAGCACCCTCAATGTACATTGCTTGATCTAGATAGCATATACTTTTTGTCATTTTATGACATTTATTCTTTATGAATGAAAAAGTCTCATATCAGATAAATATAAGTGTTTTCTGTCTATACTGGAACATTTATTTATAAAATAGTAACTGGAATTAATTTATATTAATGTTATTTACTGTACAAAACATTTAGAAATTAGTTGCAACAAAATTAAGTTAAATTTTAAGTAAAGTCTATATTATCTTTAGCAATATTTAAGATTGACTAATACTAATACAAGACTCCTGTGCTGCCAACTTTAAACCCTCTGCACGAAGGTGCATTCTTAGTAGGATGTTTGTTTAAAATTCATATTGGCAGTCAAGTTAAAACAAATATAAGAGTTGGTACTTCTATTACAATATGAGGCACACTAATTTAGGACATAATTATAGGGCCATGTTCTCAACCACATAATGTTGGTTACCAGGATAATTACTTCTATTATTTAACAACTAATCCAAAATACAGTGTATAGGCTTAGGTTTCACATCCTAATTAATTTATTCTAAAAGTTAATATTTTAGGCAGTAATCCAGAAATACAGTTTGGCGCTTATTTAATCTCATACAGTACAGTACGGTACTTTAAATAATAAATAAAGTTTTATTTAATTACTTTATAAACAACAATCTACAAGATTTTCAGTTTTGCCTATCTAATAAAATGTGTATAAATTCCTTTACTAGGCTATATGCAGCTTGAAATTATGGCCCCATAAAATCCTTACATACCTGGCTTTAATGATAGGAGTGATGGTGGTAGAGGTGTAGTTGTGGTGGTGATGGTGGTAGAGGTGTAGTTGTGGTGGTGATGGTGGTAGAGGTGTAGTTGTGGTGGTGGTGGTGGTGGTGGTGGGTGGTGCTTTTCAATATATAATTTTCTGTAGGGATTCTCCAATACTGTACACTCTACCGGTAACTTAAGTCTTCCTCCCCGTCTTGTGGTAACTTGCGGAGAGCGTACGAGAAGCGGTGAGCAGCCTCCTTCAGCCGACCGTTACGGCACAGTGCCACCCCGTCCTCCTGGAGTATGTTCAGCACCATCACCCTGGAGGGATTGCACATTTATTATGTATAGGAAAAGTGGGGATTGAGCATGAGTATATAGATAGATAGATATAGATTAAAATGTAAAACTTGCAAACTAAACATACAAACTTGGACAAAGACAATACAGTATAAATGAACTAAAAAGTTATGCTTCAAATTATAACAAACTCATTACAATTATAAACTATTGAAACGACAACAACACACTAAACAAAATCTGTGGAAAAATTCTTATAAATTTATCAGAAATTAAACTGAAAATAACAAACAATCCAAGGTAAGTTTACCCTGTATTGGCTTCATAACAACATGCTCCAAAGGGCAATGTGACGGAGAACGCCAAAGCTACGCAATGCTTCAGCGTATGACCCTCAACTTTACTTTTAGGAGGACTTCTAGAAATATAAGGGGTACTGAATAAATGGTGGTGTAATGGTTAAGGTGGAAAAAATCTGTGTGTGATAACCCGGGTTCGAATCCCGGCGGATCATATAATAATAATAATAATAATAATAATAATAATAATAATAATAATAATAATAATAAGCATGTTACTTATTTCTCATAAGCGCCAATTTTCCGAAGAATTCACTAGCGCTCGGAAAGAGAAAGAAAAAAGAACAAAATAAATGCATCAAAAGAAGGCTTATATACAACACACATTTAACAATCACTAGCAGTGGCAAAATAGCCTAAACTCTATAGCAATCTGTCATGACACCTCTCTCAAGATCATAGCATCTCTCAAACAGAAAAGTCTTAAGTTGTCTCTTGAAGCATTCAACAGAACTCAGTTGTCTCATGGACAGCGGCAACCTGTTATACAACCTCGGAGCCATGTAGGAGAATGACCTCTCAAAGAAAGAAGACTATATACTTTAATTAATTTCATTGGGGGTGTTTGGTGTTGTGGTGAAATTAATAAAATATAGATTGACCCTCTGATTATCACAATTATTTCCTAAACTGTATTCATAATGTAAAGCTTGCAAAATAAACAAACCAAAACTTATACGAACACATTAAAAAGACAAAACAACTAATAATTCCTGGCAGCAGCCTCCACGAACCAAGACCACCCACTAAACTACATGGCAACACACCCACAGACACCAAGAAATATCAAAACAACACCCAGCTCACGGTATCACACACAATTATTGTCCTCTCTCCTTCCCTGCCCACCCCGAACCAACTTCCAGAAGCACATCCATACTCATATCTCTCGCCAATCCATCCACTCACTCACAGACAACACGCAGCTGCATGCACGACCTCCAGAAATCCATCCTTCCGAATCCTCCCTCCCTCGCAAGGACAGAGTCCACCTGGCCAGGCTGAGATGCGGACACCATCCAGCTCTCCTGAGCTATCAGAAGAGACTGGATGACTCCGTTGTCGACGCCTGCCCGGGATGTAACACAGCACCCCATACCATTAAACACATCATAGAAGACTGCATTTCACACAACCACTTACGCCAACAACACAATCTACACTCAATGAGAGCTCTGTGGGAAAGCCCGATCGTGGCCATGGCCTTCCTCAGGGACTCGGGGCTGTTCGGCCAGGCAGCTTAGGGAACAACAACAACAACTAATGAAAATTGCTATGTGGAAACAATAATACAGTACCGGTATTCTGTCTTGACAGCGTAATGCATAAGTGCGCGGAATTTAGACGCGAATATCCTAGGTTCGAGTCCTTGGAGTGCCGCATGTATTTGTTGATTTCATTAACTGAATTTAGAGCCTAGAGGTGAAGTTGGTTGGTGGAAAAAACATAATAATGTTACCCCCAATATAATAAACAAAAAAATGAATACCGGTACTGTATAACAAAATTAGTCACTGATGAAAGACAGTTTTCCAAAGATGAATACAACTATTCTTCCTAAACTTAATCAAATCTCTTAGTGTTCTATCTACAGTATATACTCTATAGAGATAGAACACTAGGAGATTTGATTAAGTTTAGGAGATGTTTAGGTATAAAGAGTATTAGCGAGGTGATGCGTACATACAAGTTGTTGTTGTTCCCCAAGCTGCCTGGCCGAACAGCCCCAAGGCCCCGAGCAAGGCCAAGCCATAACCGAGCGCCCCCACAGAACCCTCCCTGCCGACCACAATAAAGTCTGGGTGACCGAAGCCACTCCATGGCGGAGAGCTGAGGAGGGTGCGGAAACGCCCGGGAAACCAAAGCCCCACCCAGGGCCCTGTGCCCCTCAGCAATTATGAAGAGAAAGTTGAGGGGCAAAGGAAAAATGTGACACTTTGGCTTCCAATCTTGGTAGATTGGGAGGTCAATCCACGGAAGAGACGCCGTCACTTGAGATCTAGAAAATATATAAGTAAAAGGAACAGTGTTGAATTGTGTTGTGGAGAAGAATCTGGAGAAGAAACAAAAGGTGTATGTTGCCTTTATGGACTTGGAGAAGGCCTATGACAGAGTGGATAGAGAAGGTTTGTGGAAAGTACTTAGAATATACGGAGTAGAGGGCAAGTTGCTGAAAGCAGTGAAGAGCATGTATGAGGGTGCAAAGGCGGCAGTACGTGTGGAGAGTGAGCAGAGCGAGTTCTTTGACCTGAATGTTGGTTTGAAACAGGGGTGTGTGATGTCCCCGTGGTTGTTTACTGTATATATGGATGGAGTCATGAAAGAAATCCTATCAAGAGCAGTGGATGTTGGTGTATCGCTGAAAAGGGAGGGAATTGAGTGGAAGTTACCTATACTGCTGTTTGCGGATGATACAGTTCTGATGAGTGATAATGAATGGGAGTTGCAGGGTCTGGTAAATGAGTTTGGAACAGTGTGCGAAAAACGGAATTTGAAGGTAAATACGGGGAAGAGCAAGGTTATGGTCTTCGAAAGGGGTGAAGTCACAGAGTGTGAGGTGAAGCTGAACGGTCAGGCTATGGAGATCGTCAACTCTTTTAAGTATCTGGGCAGTGTGTTGAGTAAAGATGGGACTATGGATGAAGAGGTGCGGGAGAGGGTACAACAGGGGAAGAGGGTTGTAGAAACACTAAAAGCAGTAAAGAAATACGGTGGTCAGTATGGAAGTGAAGAAGTCCTTGCATGACAGTGTGGTAATCCCGACACTGACTTACGGAAGCGAAGCATGGACGTTGGTTGAGAGACTCAGACCAAGAGTGAGAGCAGTGGAAATTAATTACTTAAGGAGTGCGTGCAGAGTTACATGGAGGGATAGACAGACTAATGAGGAAGTAAGAAGGAGGTGTGGTGTGGAGGTAGATGTGCTGGAAAGTGTGAAAAGGAACAACTTGAGATAGTTCGGCCATATGGAACGTATGGAAAGCGAGAGAATGACTAAGAGGGTGTACAAGAGCGAGGTGGAGGGACAGAGGGGGAGAGGTAGACCAAATATGAGGTGGAAGGATGGAGTGAGGAACTACATGAACGAAGGCGGTGCTGGTTGGGGGGAGGGGCATCGACTGACTGGGGACAGAGGTGCATGGGAGCGGTTCGTTCGTGGCCACCCCTTCGGGGATCACGGCGTCAGGCAATAGATAGATAGATAGAACAGTCAGAGTAAGCTATGGGTATGGCAGAGATCGCTCAGTTCTCACTCTGATAGACCAGCCCATCACCACATGACTAGAACCCAGTCCTCTGAACATCAGCTAGGAAAGGCCCTAGAAAGCCGCCTTTGGCGGGGGGATAGCTCCCCTATTTCAACCCCTTTCGGGGTTGGGCACCCGCCTGTGCGGGTACAAGTAGACTGGGATGGTATGGACATGTGGAGAGAATGGATGAACAAAATTGGGTGAAAACATGCAGGTCTGTGATTGTGGATTGTGCACCAAGGCGTGGACCGAGGAAGACCTGGGATCGGACTGTACGTGTCGATCTCAAATCCAAAAACTTGACAAGTGAAGCAGCCCTTAACAGGGTTGCCTGGAACGCCGCCATTAGGAAAAGAGACTGAAACTGCACGTACGTGTGGAGCACTCAGTCTTAAAATTTTATGTATGTATGCATCCCATAATTCTGAAGCTCTGTCTTAAGTCGACCACCCCCAGCAAAAAAAAATATATATAAATAAATAAAAAAATAAAAACAATGGGGAATGTGCCTTATATATAGATAATTCTGAGAGGGTTAGAGTTACTGACAGATAATTGTACTCAACTTAAGAACAACCTAAAGAAATCAAAGGAATACAAAACTATTGCAAATGATAGCCAGAATAAAGTTAATATAACTACACACCAATATCTTTATTAATCCTCTGCTTCCCACAAACTTTCTAACCTCAATTATAATGTAAAACTTGCAAAACAAACAAACCAAAACTGAGACAAAGACAATATAAAGGCAAAGGAACTAATCAAAATTGATATGTGGAAACAACGCTTTTGCAAAATATTATTATGAAATTAAAATGTAAAACTTGCAAACAAAGCAAACCAAAACTGGGACAAAGACAATATAAAGGCAAAAGCACTAATCAAAATCGCTATATGGAAACAACGCTTTAGCAAAATAAAGTTATGAAATAAAAGAACACAATCAACCACATACAGCGTACATCACTACATGAGCAAGTTAATCTGTTTCACAAGCAAACTAATCGCACACATAACAACGCACTATCATCACGTTCAAGGAATTAGTATTTTTTTAAATAAGACAACACAAAACTAACATTGTCGAATGCTAGCCACAATATAATGGAGAAATCTGTCGATACGATACGCTGAAAAACTTCATTAATGCCGGACCATACCACTTTACCTTTAATTCTGGCTAAGAGTAGATGATTTTATGCACTTTATGAAGGACCTATATTATTCAGAGGATTTATGGAGATCGTATTTACCCTTATGAGGCCAAAACAGTGATGACACAATATAGATAAAAGAAATGATCAAAATCACTGTGGAAATAACGCTTTAGCAATACAGTATAACATTTTGAAATTAAATAACACTCCGTTCTTAACATTAATCGTCCATTACAAACCCCAATGCACTAGACTAAACTAATGAAAGCATATGATCCTCCTCCTGGGACTCTTCATTATTATGTTCTCTCCACCAACCAACTTTACTCCTAAACTCGATTAATGAAATTAAAAAACACATGTGGCAGTCCGGGAATTCGAACCCAGGACGCTCACACCGAAAATCAACACACTTATGCATTGCACCACGAAGCCAGTTAACTCGGGACACCACACCCAGAACATAAAAGAACACAAAACTAACTTTGTCTAATGCTATCCACAATATAATGGAGAAATCTGTCAATACACTGAAAAACTACATTGATACCGGATGATTATGCTCACCTTAACCCGTTTAGCACCATGACGCCTCTTTACCTTTGATTCTGGCAAAGATTAGATGATTTTGTGCAGTTTAAGAAGGACCAATGTTATTCAGAGGATTTATCGAGATCGTAATTATCCTATGAGACCTACAGATAGATTATATGTTAAGGTAAATCGTCTAATGGCAACCAGAATACGATGAAAATAACGTCCTAGTGTTGAAGGGGTAAGAAAGATCTATACAGGTCTCCCACGACATACGATTGGGTTACGTTCCTGAAAACCCGATCTTGAATAGAAAAATCATATAGCGAACCCTAAAATTAACGGGGTAAATGGGGATGCGTGCTCGACCAGCCAAAACCCAAACACCTAAAAACCTATAATAATATCGTAAATCAGGGCATCGGATAGTGAGGGTGACCTGTAGTACAGTAATTAAAAGAGTGCACATTACCTTTAATTTTATGTTGAGTATGTTCAGCTCGCCAGACGGTTTGGTGTTCTTTTCTTCTTCTACAAAGATCTTCATCACTGGGAAGATTGGCCAATCATCATCTTCAGACTTGTTCCTGAAAGTAAAATTTAAATTTAAAACTTGCAAACTAAACAAACCAAAACTGGGACAAAGACAATATAAAGTCAAATTAACTAATCATAATCGCTATGTGGAAACAACGCTTACCGGTACTAAAATCAAATTTATGAAATAGAAAAACACAATTAAAGGACTTATCAAAATCACTATGTGGAAATAACGCTTCAGCAATTAAATTGTAAAACTTGCAAAATAAACAAACGAAAACTGGGACAAAGACTATATAAAGGCACAAGAACTAATCAAAATCGCTATGTGGAAACGTTTTAGCAAAATAAAATTATGAAATAAATGAACATAATTAACCACATACAGCGTACATCACTACATAAGCTGGCGGGTGCCCAACCCCGAAAGGGGTTGAAATAGGGGAGCTATCCCCCCGCCAAAGGCGGCTTTCTAGGGCCTATCCTAGCTGATGCTGAGAGGATTGGGTTCTAGTCATGTGGTGATGGGCTGGTCTATCAGAGTGAGAACTGAGCAATCTCTGCCATACCCATAGCTTACTCTGACTGTTCTTTTTACTTATATATTTTGTAGATCTCAAGTGGATCTCAAGTGGTCTCTTCCGTGGATTGACCTCCCAATCTACCAAGATTGGAAGCCAAAGCGTCACATTTTTCCTTTACCCCTCAACTTTCTCTTCATAATTGCTGAGGGGCACAGGGCCCTGGGTGGGGCTTTGGTTTCCCGGGCGTTTCCGCACCCTCCTCAGCTCTCCGCCATGGAGTGGCTTCGGTCACCCAGGCTTTATTGTGGTCGGCAGGGAGGGTTCTGTTGGGGCGCTCGGTTATGGCCTTGGCCTTGCTTGGGGCTGTTCGGCCAGGCAGCTTGGGGAACAACAACAACATGAGCAAGTTAATCTGTTTCACAAGTATACTAATCGCACAAATAACAACGCACTATTATCCCGTTCTAGGAATTATTTTTGTTTTAAATAAGACAACACAAAACTAACATTGTCGAATGCTAGCCACAATATAATGGAGAAATCTGTCAATACGCTGAAAAAATTCATTAATGCCGGATGATTATGCTCACCTTAACCCGTTCAGCACCATGATGCCTCTTTACCTTTGATTCTGGCAAAGATAAGATGATTTTATGCAGTTTATGAAGGACCAATGTTATTCAGAGGATTTATCGAAATCGTATTTACCCCTATAAGTCCAAAACAGGGATGACACAATATAGACAAAAAGAAGTCAAAATCACGGTGGAAATAACGCTTTAGCAATATAACATTTTGAAATTAACCCTCCGGGCCCGGGCTGGTCCGCCAAAAGACGGAGGTCGTATCCGGGCGATCTGGCCGAAAAACGTCTAGGACTAGGCTTCCGTATTTTTGTTTATTTTAACTGCTAGAAATTTCCCACGCATCTATAAACGTAGTGAGGTTTTCAACCTGTAGACTGGCGTTGAGTAGAGCTCTGTAAGTCAACTGGTTCAGTTGTGATGACGATTTCAGTGGAGCGAATTTTGCCGCGATATTGACAATATCGGAGCTTTTCAGACACTAATTTAGTCTTACGTCACAACAATAACATTGATCCGACGTCTCCTCCTTGTTTTCGGAGGTGCGGTGACGCAACGATCGGCTTTGTTTACATGCATCGGACGCACAGCGTTCAGACCAAGCTGAATAGGCTTGAAAGCTTGCTGCCTATTAACAGGACACCCGGGCTCCTGCCCATCTGCTGCGGTTGCCTTTTAATAGGACACCCGGGCTGGAAGGGTTAAACAACACCCCGTTCTTAACATTAATCGTCCATTACAAACCCCAATGCACTAGAAGAAACTAATGAAAGCATATGATCCTCCTGGGACTCTAATTATTGTTCTCTCCACCAACCAACTTTACTCCTAAACTTGATTAATGAAATTAACAAACACATGTGGCAGTGAAATTAACAGACACATGTGGCAGTCCCGGGATTCGAACCCAGGACGCTCACACCAAAAATCAACACACTTATGCATTGCGCCAGGAAGACAGTAACTGGACACCATACCCAGAACATAAAAAGAACACAAAACTAACTTTGTCTAATGCTATCCACAATATAATGGAGAAATCTGTCAATACACTGAAAAACTCCATTAATACCGGATGATTATGCTCACCTTAACCCCTTCAGACTCATATGACGCAGAGGTTGCCAGATTAGCAATAAGAAATAGAGTTCTCTCACTCTTATAATTACCTCTCCAAAATTAGTTTTCTGCCCACAGCTAACTCAAAGACACCTGCAGAGGTTGAAGTAACTAAACTAAAGGTTTGTAAATACCCCTGATGGTAATAAAGGTTTTAAAGTATCCCTAATAGGCTCAAAATTGCGTCATATGTCGGAGAGGGTTAACCCGTTTAGCACCATGACGCCTCTTTACCTTTGATTCTTGGAAAGATTAGATGATTTTGTGCAGTTTAAGAAGGACCAATGTTATTCAGAGGATTTATTGAGATCGTATTTACCCCTATGAGGCCTACAGATAGATTATATATTAAGAAAAATCGTCTAATGGCAACCAGAATACGATGAAAATTAGATCCTAGTGTTGAAGGGGAAAGAAAGACCTGTAGTACAGTAATTAACAGTGCACATTACCTTTACTCTTCTGTTGAGTTATATCAGCTTGCAAGACGGTTTGGTGTTCTATCTTCTACAAAGATCTTGATCACTGGGAAGATTGGCCAATCATCATCTTCACACTTTTTCCTGAAAGTAAAATAGTACATTACTAAAGCTTATAATACAGTACTACTATTACTGTACAAACAATTATTTCAATACAGTACACGTACAATAAAAGTACAGGTAAATAAAATAATAATAATCTTGACTTTCTACTTTTCAAAATTCAGAAATTAAAATCACAATTCACTAGCGCTCGGACCATATTACAATGTACTGTAGTACTGTACCAAAGATGCTGAGTCACAGGGGTTGAGCCCCCCTCAACCCATTCTGTATCTTATGACAACAGCCGTTACCACGGCCCGAGCGTCATGGGACCATTATACTGTACTGTATTACAACACAAACAACTGAAACCACACTCTTTGTTGATGAAAGTGTCTTTAATGTAAAACATACATGTATAATTTTAAACAATACTGGTAGGTTTATATATTACTTTCTTACCTTACTTAATCAGAATAGGCTATGCCGTTTTTGACAAGTAAGCTTCTTCTTGGATGGTCGTTGGGGATTCCGGGATGACAGGTACCTGTGTCGTATTCTGCTCTGCTATTGTTGACGTGGTTGTACTTTTTCTGTAAGACAAGGCACTCATTAACCCTTTGAAGATTACAAGGTAAGGATGTAGTATTCGGGCGTATTGCCGGCTTTAGTTACATTACTCATATGACAGGCCACGTCCCTGTTTATTTTGACTGCCGTGGGATACAATAATAGGTTGAGGCCCTCGCCCCCCCATGGCTTATTGTCATCATCATATATAATGCCAGCAGGGGGGGGCAAATAACAGAACAAAAAGGAGTCTAAATATACGGGAACGTAACCGCGAGCGTTCAAGTAATGTAAACAAAGCTGGCAATACGCCCGGATACTATATTCTTTCCGATTATACCCGGTATTGCATTTTTACAGTACATTCTAGCTATTACTTGATCATTTTGTTCAGATAAGGAAGGATCTATAAGAACCAAGGGGTACCTTTGCACAGCAAAACTATTTAAGTAACATTTCCAAATACTTTCCACAAAAATATTGTGGCTAAAGCCTATAAAACAGTACTACTGTACATGGCCCCATTACATCAGGAATATTAACTCATTAACTGCAAAGCTATGGTAGTTCAAACCTTTCCGCCAAGCGAAATTACAAATCCGAGCCCTCTATGTGTCATAGGACCGGAGTAATTAACCGCGACGCACCCTATGCAGCTCTGGGGTTTAGTGTTACATACATTGCTGAAACATAAGGCGAGTCCTGGTACTCGAGGGGCTAAAAGCCTGTAAATTGCCATGGTGTTCCGGAACATCTCCCGCAGCCAATGGGTTAAAAGGAAAAAAAACACGGAGGGTGGTAGTCTAAAGAATTACCAATGTTTCGGCCAACAGGGTTCTGGGGTGGCAGCCTCAAGGCCTCAAAGTAGGCTAGGTTAGCCCTAGGGTAGCCAAACACAAATCAAATAATATCAGATTCATTTTAATCCCTTCTATTCTGCCAATGTGTTATCAATTTTGGTAAGGGTTGTGTCAGCGGGCGTAAAGTCCGATTTGTCTACATAGTCGCACGCTCACAGTTACATTGTCTAATTTGACTGCTTTTTTAATACAAAATTATCCCACGGCCACCTGTTATTTGCCCCTGCTGGTAATAGGCCCTTATATGATGATGACAATAAGTCATGGGGGTTGAGGGGGGCAAAGCCCCCCTCAATTATTGTATCTCACCCATTACCCATTATTGTATCTCACAGCCAGTTGTTGAGTAAATTGTTTTGTTACCGGCCGTGGGATACAATAATGGGTTGAGGGGGCCATGACTTATTTTCATCATCATATAAAGGCCTATTACCAGCAGGGGCAAATAACAGGTGGCCGTGGGATAATTTTGTATTAAAAAAGCAGTCAAATTAGACAATGTAACTTTGAGCATGCGTACGGTAGTCATGTTTACGTCGGTTGTGCACTAGTGGTTCCTGTCTATTTTGACGGCTATTTTTTGTAATTTGCTCCCTGCTGCCAATAGCCTACGCCTATATTTGTATGATGATAATAAGTCATTGGGGGTAAGGTGGAGCTTTGTCCATTATTGTATCCCACAGCAGTCAAAATAGACAGGAACATGATACTGAATGTCCGCGGGTAAATCTAGTTATACTACCCCTCCCCCACTCTTCAAAACTCACCTTTTAGTGTGTTTTTAGATGGTTCAGCAGACGCGGAAACTGAAAAAAAAACAGAATATTTTTTATATTAATGTCACTAATTTTAACTTGGATTTATAGTTTTCTGTGTTAATTTTCATCAATATATAAAGTTTGGAAGTAATTACAAGCCTCTGAAAAACCGTTGGGATGGATGTAGATTCCGGGCGTACAGTCGTCTTGTTTACATAGGGCGACCGCCGCGGTTTACTTCGCGTCTATTTTGACGGCGATTAATTTGGTTATTTGCCCCCTGCTGGCAATATATATGATGATGACAATATGTCATGGGGGGGTTGAGGAGGGGCAAAGCACCCCCCCCCCCTCATAATATTATTGTATCCAATGGCATTCAAAATATACGGGAACATGATTCCAAAGGTCCGACGCATCCCCCACCGCCGCCATGTCGATCGCCGTGGTTAAGTTCGCGTCTATTTTGACAGCAATTTGTTTTGGTAATTTGCCCTCTGCTGGCAATATATATGATGATGACAATATGTCATGGGGGGGGGTGAGGGCCCTCAACATATTATTGTATCCAAAGGCAGTCAAAATAGACAGGAACATGTTGGCAAAGGTCCGACGCCACTACGCGTAGTGTAAACAAGGCTGGCGGTACGCCCGCACTTAACATTCTTGCCAAACCATTTTCCCCATGAGGGGGTGCTTTGCCCCCCTCAACCCCCTCCCCTATGACTTGTCATTATCATATACAGTATATTAACAGCAGGGGGAAAAAAAACAAGTACGCCGCGGCCCAACTGACTGTACACCCAGGTAAACAAACTGCAGACGAGTCTCACTTTGCCGAAGGTTTGTAATACTTCAATGTATCTATTTAAAGTCAAATATACATTTCTGCGCATCATCAAACCACACTAAGTCTACTACTAATAATATTAACCTATTAGTACCAACAGAATAGCGACAAAATAGGGGTAGTATAACTGTAGGTCAATATACAGGAGACGCAACAATATAGGTAGCAAATTTCTAATGGTAGTTTTGGGTTCCTATCATCATATGCTTTATTTCTATATACTGTACTTTTTATCCCCGGGGAAATAAAAAATCTTTGGATTTTTCAATTTTTTTCTTGGGATTTTTTTGTTTTGGTCATTAACCTAACCTAACCCAATAGCCCCCAAATACATATAGGTTAGGTTAATGAAAAACAAAAAATCCCAAGAAAAAATATAAAATCACAAGATTTTTTGTTTTCCCCGGGGATAAAAAGTATATAGAAATGAAGCATATGATGATAGGAACCCAAAACTACCATTAGAAATGTGTTACCTACAGTATATTGTTGCGTCTCCTGTATATTTACCTACCTGTAGATTTATCAATTCAAGAAATAGCCTAGCCTATAGGCCTAGTGTTAAATTGTTGCTTTTCATGGTTTGAGAGGATTTGCAATAACTTACCCATTATTCATTAATCTGAAGATACGGCGTCAATAACGCCATTTATTGGGTGAATCGCGCTTTTACAGTAGGTAAGGGAAATTGGGTATTAGTTTATGACCAACTAGTTACGGGCCACATCGATGATTATCAGTGTTTTATCACTTTCATGAACGATACTTTGTTGGTGTACATGTAATTACCGTCGCAAAATCACTATAAGTGAAATACGAGAAACTGTTGGATTGTTCATCCATAACACAGGGAACGTGAGCTGGATTTAGACCGTCGCGAACCCATAAACAGGGAACGTGAGCTGGGTTTAGACCGTCGCGCACACATAAACAGGGAACGTGAGCTGGGTTTAGACCGTCGCGAGACATGTTAGTTTTCGGTTAGGTTAGGCGGTAAATCTACAGTTATACTACCCCCCACCACCTCCCCCCTTCAAAACACGCCTTTTAGCGCATTTTTGGATGGTTCAGCAGACACGGAAACTGGAAAAAAAAATATTTTGATAAAAAAATGATCACCAACCAGATAAGAGTTTTTCAGGTAATTTGTTGTTTTTTATTTTTTATTTGATATACAGTGTTGTTTAATACCGAGGACCGTTGCATTTTAGTATTTTTATTATTAGCCTAACCTAACCTAACTTAACCTAACCGAAAACTAACCTGTCTCGCGACCGGTCTAAACCCAGCTCACGTTCCCCGTTTATGGGTTCGCCAAGGTTTGTAATACTTCAATGTATCTATTACAAGTCAAATATACATTTCCGCGCATAATCAAACCATACTAAGTCTACTACTAATAATATTAACCCATTAGTACCAACAGAATAGCGACAAAATAGGGGTAGTATAACTGTAGATTTATCGGTTAGGCTAATGTTGAAAATACTAAAATGCGACGGTCCTCGGTATTAAACAACATTGTATATCAAATAAAAAATAAAAAACAACAAAGTACCTGATAAACTCGTAAATGGTTTGTGATAAACTTTAAACGGTTGGCGCAATTAGGGTGACGCGCCAAGCGCATCTCTGGGGCTGTGCGTTACATACATCGCCGACGCGTCAGGCGCGTCGCTGGGGCTGTATGGGTTAAGGAGTGCGTGCGGAGTTACATGGAGGGATAGACAAACTAATGAGGAAGTAAGAAGGAGGTGTGGTGTGGAGGTAGATATGCTGGAAAGTGTGAAAAGGAACAACTTGAGATGGTTCGGCCATATGGAACGTATGGAAAGCGAGAGAATGACTAAGAGGGTGTACGAGAGCGAGGTGGAGGGACAGAGAGGGAGAGGTAGACCGAATGAGAGGTGGAAGGATGGAGTGAGGAAGTACATGAACGAAGGCGGTGCTGGTTGGGGGGAGGGGCGTCGACTGACTGGGGACAGAGGTGCATGGGGGCGGTTCGTTCGTGGCCACCCCTTCGGGGATCACGGCGTCAGGCAATAGATAGATAGATAGATATATGTTGACCATATGTTGATCTGTAAGGAGACAAGAACAGGTTGCCGGAATTTCGTTTCTGCGAGTAACGCTCGCGCCATTTATTGAGGGAATCGCGCCCGCCCCATCGTTCAAATCACTTAGAAAAAGGAGGTAAAGTCGAAGGATTCATTGGACGCAATGCTTTGTTTAGCCTACGGTCGGGACATTATTTTGGTGTTATTTTTCGGTGTAATCGGGTGGCTTGATATTAAAATAATTGGATTTCATAAAGTAAACAAGAACCAAAAATATGTAAACACAAGCAAACATGTAAAAGGCAATTAAAAAATGGCGACTGAAAAACGTCAACACAGAAAATGTCCAGCCTTAAAATAACATCACATAGTTACTAAACTACACATATATACAATAAATAAAACCTTACACATACCTTTGAGAGCCTGCAGATCCATCGTAGCACATAAAACCACGCCAAATCTTACGTAAATAAATCGTAATCGCGGAGCCATGTACACGCGACCTTCTTCCTCCATACCCCTGCGGTTAACTGACTGTTGGGTTCGCAGTGTTGCCACTCCTTACTCACAAACTTCGCTACTTACTTAAATCCCGTGTAAAATCTAAAGAAAATTGGAATAACCTTATATAAGACGTTGTAATATAATTATGCAACTATCTCTAAATTCACTTATATATGGTCCTTATATTGATATTACAGGTATATATCCGTATTAATCCCATTAGGCGGCGTCTAAAACAAATATATTTGGAACCAACAGAAAAGTTGCTAGATTGGCTAACCCAGATGATATTATCCGGTAGATTAGCCTTCAAAGACATTAGATTGACATAGAATATAACTAGAAAAATGCACAGTTTACGAATATCACATTACAGTAGCTCAAATCCTTAGAATATAGTCATAATTCATGCAGCTAGATTTAAATACATGACGCTATCTATAGATCTAGCATAACAGGCGCTAGATTAGTAACACTTGTTGATGGATCATTCTAGAATTGATGCAACTCCCAGAGACGAAACGGAGCTCGCTGTTTCATTTTCGTATAGCATTTTCTC
The DNA here is from genome assembly GCA_032716605.1 of Paralithodes platypus. NCBI lineage: Eukaryota > Metazoa > Arthropoda > Malacostraca > Decapoda > Lithodidae > Paralithodes > Paralithodes platypus. Next base: position 60,906,359 of record CM064512.1, on the reverse strand, counting down.
TATCATTATTATTCCCTTATATGAAGTAAAGATGGGTAATAGGTAATTTAACTTGAATTATAAATGCATTTTCAAAGTGTTGGACTGTTGGTGAAATAAATTAGCGAGAATATTGCAAAATGTGTATAATGTCTGATTCGACTCCTAGCATATGAAACACTAATTAGACTTTTATCTATAACTAATATCAAATCGTGTAAAAGAATAAATTGATTATATGGACATTTAGGCCTATGCTTCCCTTTTATTGCATATTGAAAATAATATTTTTTGTAAATTAGCGTAAATAGGCGATATATGGTGTAAATGTCTGAATCCATTCGTATATATTTTGAATATCAGAAAGCGAACTTTGAACTTACGCTTCGACCATTGAGCATCCAATACGTACGTGCGAGGCTAGGGTGGATGATGCTGATTGGCTTGTTTGAATTATGACAGGAAACAGTAATGCTCAAAAGTGTTTCCAATTTACACGATTTAATTTTTGGTTAATTTCTACAGTAATGTAAGAAAAATGTAAGTAAATATCAAACACAAATTCCTGAAAATTGTATTATAACTTTATTCAGTGATGTCTATGAGTGTTTTATTTATATATCAAGGTAGCAAATTAGTTACGAAGGTGGATTCCGTTTTCTTGGCATGACTGTAGCCTACGGTTTGGGTCCAAGCTCTTTATTGGTAGAGTTTGACGTTTTGACGCCCGCAATTTGAATACTTATTGCAGCTACACAATTTAAGGTTGGATATGTGATTTCGAACATAATTTCAGTTTAGTAATAATGTAAACTGTAGGCTATCTCAAACCAAACATTTGCTTGATTAGGGTAGTTTATACACAGTTGGAATTGTTTTGATGAACAACACAAATTAATATGCCGGTAGTTATTTGTTTTGCAATCTTCCACGAAATATATAATTTGAAATACATTGGGTACCCAAATTTCTGTCTTGTGAATAGTCAAACGAATTCTAAACTATCCAAATTATACTACCAACATTATTTACCACTCGGCATTTGCGTCCTTCCTTATATTGTTTGTCTATCATTAGATTTTATTCAGCTTAGGAAAACATTTTGGAAGTCAGAGGGTTAACTATAGGCTACTCTGTTTCATTTCATCTGACGGTAAATTGAATCCCTTAGCAGCTAATTGCTCGATACTTAATGCAAAAATATGAAACTACTGTCTCTGCATCATATTAAGACCAAGTTAATAGGCTATAATTAGCACCATATTTCACTACAAAATCTTCAAAATAACTGACAAATCTTGATGTGAACTTTGCATTATACCGCCAGTTGAAAATAAAGAAGGTATAAGAGTTAATACCCCTTTAGTTCCCAGAGGTCCTTCCTCAACTGCATAAAATTGTCTGATGATGGTCAGAATGTACTGTTAACCCCCTCAGTACCCGTGACGTCCTTTTCAGTATATTCTGGCAACTATTGGATGGTTTTATTCAGCTTAGGAAGGACCTATAACAATTAAAGGGTTACAGACCCGTTGATTACAAAGGGTCCTCCCTAAGCTGCATAAATATGTCGCGTTAGAAAGAATAAAATGTAAAAAGAAGGAAAACATGTGATGATATTGTTGTTATTATTTGGTTGTATTATCCAAACCAGTCCTAAAACCCAAGTTCCTTGTTTTCAATCATGTTCACGTATACATAAATTGAATTATACAAGCGGGGTCTTCTTGTTTTACATCTCCGATTTCACTCCATTAATTTGGACATTTTAAGACGCTTCATCCCATTATTTTGGCGAAAAAAATATAGAGTCGTTTTTTTTTTTTTTTTGGCCGAGTGATAGCAAGCCTAGGATAACTTGGAAGAAATTGACGTTCGACCGAGACATTTTTCTATCGAACAATGTACAGTAGGCTACAAATTTAGCTTAAAAGGAGTCTGGGTGGGCCTTTTTAGCTTAAAGGGAGTCTGGGTTGTCCTTTTTTCAGTCTGAAGGAATTCTGGGAAGACATTTTTTAATATTCTTGGGCACAAATATTGCTCGAAAATGACAAAATGAAGCATAATCCATTATTTTATCCCCAACAACAATGAACCCCTTCTGTACCGGCAACGTCTTTTAAACAATCAACAGGCTTCGAACTATCTCACTTGACCCTTCTTACTACCACCACAGATCTTTCCTAAGCTGCACAAAAAACGTTTAAATTTAACTAGAATAAAAATTAAAAAAGACGTCGCCGGTACGGAATGGCAAGCGAAATATTATATCCAACAAAACGTCGGATCAGATAGTGTTAAACCCCTTCACCACGATTACGTCATATTTTCTTTGGCTTATAATCTACCTCTATGGCTCAAAGGGGTAAATAATTATGATCTGGATAATATAGGTCCTTCTTATACTGGACAAAATCGTATAACTTTAGCCGGAATAGAAGGAAAAACGACATCCTCTTGTTGAAGTGGTTAAGCTTATTATTATGTAACGGTCTTGGTGGTGTAATGGTTAGTGTTTAAGGGGAGGTGTTTAGTTTCCTCCCTAAACTTCCGTCAAGCTTAAAATTACACTCCCTAGACCCCCTTTCAAGATAAATTTGTACATTTTTCGGTAGAAAAATTTCCCGGCTGAAAGCCGGTTCCTCTTAAATTACAGGCTCGCTATCGCTCGCCTGGATAAAATCGACACCTAAATGGCACGAAAGGTCTAAAAATTGACAGAAATGGGTCGAAGGGTCTTAAAATCGTCAAAATAATGGGGCGAAAGTCTTAAAATTAGAAAAGCAATGGGGCTAAACATGAGGGAGAAAGGAGTCAAGAAAAAAATCCCTCAAGTGGAGATCTCCCCTTAAGATCTGTATGTGGTATCCCAGTTTCGAATCCCGGGAGGATCACATGCTTTCATTATTTAATTGAGAGGTGTTTAGTTTCGGGAGTGAAATTAATTAATTAGATAATTTAGTGATAACATGAAACACTAAGTGTAATTTTATGTTCATTTTTCGTATATTCCTTCTCATGATAATTTTAGTCTCGAAATCAAATTGTCCAGGTTTGACATATCGATTAGTTTTGGGGTTCAAATGTTCTCAGAATGATCACTGGTTTCGTTGTCATTCGTTTGTTTTGCAGAATGTTATGGGGCGTCAGTTACCGTTCAGGATGGGGTATAAATATGAAGGGAAATTCGGGAAATTTATCAGTTCTCTCCTGGACATCAAACAAGGAAGACCACCACCACAGTTAAGCTATAGTTCATCAACATCAAGTTATTAAGACTTTTAACAGTTGTTTTGCTAGTACTTTCTTAATAGTTTCTCGTATATTTTGATTAGTTTTTTTAGCGTTTACATGTTGTCATCCAAGTTTGGTTTGTTTAGCAAGTTTTGAATTATAATGCCCTGCTATAATTTACACATAGAAATTTTATAAATTTAAATTTTAATGTGGTAAACTGTCTCTGTAAGATACGTGTGAATTTAATGGAAAATTAATTTTAGAATTTAGCATGCTCTTAACTTTGATAAATAAGCTAGTTTTGTGGAAAATTTTAAGTCTTGGTAATTTTTTAACTAACTTTAAACTTTCTGTAAATTATTATTTATCCTTTAACTTTAAAACTATACTTTCCAAGACTTTTCTTTAATATTGAGCTAAACTAACGTTTTAATGAAATGCCGGACAATCTAATTTCTTTAAATTGTACCTTAATGTATTTAACTCTTCACTACTTTCCAATGCAATTTACGAAAAGAAAGGCTTGTGATTCACCGGGATTTCAACCTTGTTTAGCCTACCACATAGGCCTACATATTTTAAACATTCTAAAATTTAACTATCAAGGCTTTTAATACCTGAACAACTTATGCAATTACAGTACACCTTTTTTCCAGGCTGTTTTGGTGACTTGCAAATAAGGACTGCAATTTCCAGGGATCTACGACCGCATCAGAAACTTTAAGAACCTATCAAAAGCTTGGTTGGGTGGTCAAAGTTTTCTTCCTAGGCTCTTAAGCGCAAGTCTCTAAAATTCTTAGTATATAGCTGTTCAGCAAGTGGTAAACTAACTCTTGGGTTAGGAGTCTTTTATCAGGGGTAACTATTAACTTCGATCTTTTGTGGGGACAAATATCTAAGACTTTAAATTTAAGTGAATTAATATTGTTTTTTTTAAGAAAATAAAATTCTAAATTATTTAAACTAGTTTTGTTTCCTTGGGTTTGGAGTTTTGGTGTAATAAAATTATCGGAATAGTTTTAATTTTGCAAAGCAGTTTAAATGGAAATATGCAATAGTCTGAAATAGTTTTAAATTACAGTAGTTTTTTTATGATTAAGAACTATACTTAGATGATGGTTATTTAGCTTCACATATTTCAATTTTATTATTGGAAGTAAACTTTAAGTTATACATTTACTTTAGTTTCTTGGCATTGTTAAATTTTTAATGACTTTTAAATAAGATTAAAAATAAGACTACTTTTGTTTTCACCCCATGCATTCTATTAAATCTGGAATTATATATCCTGTAGTAGACTTGTACTATAATCTATATGAAATAAAAATTGGTATTTGTGAATTTGTTCATACTAGCCTGAGTTAATAACTTAAAAGTGAAGATTTATTAAATAGTTGATCTTGTCAATTGATGGCCTAAATGTATTCTTGAAAGGTAATCTCATGGTCAAGGGGTGATTTTTGTTTTAAATTTTATTCTTCATATATTTGTTTAGTCGCTAGACCTTCTATCTTTCAAAAACTCTAGAACTCTCTTAAAGATAACTTATACTGTATATAATTTTTTTTTTCGGTGGAAAAATTTCCAGGCCTTGTTCCTCTAAAAATTTCAGGATTACTATCGCTTGCCAGCAAAAACCTTACACCTTAAATGACCCTAAAGCTTTTAGTTTCAATGAAATGGGACGAAAGATAAAATAATGGGTTTACCGTCTTGTCTCTAAAACAAATGGGGCTTGACACTAGGGAGAAAGGAAAATGTCAAAACTACCACTCCTGCCATTGGTAAATCGCTAAGACAACTTTAAAATCTATAGGGGGAGAAGGGAGCATCTTCAGTAAATGTCCAACAAACGGCTATTATAGTACAATGGTCACTTTCTGGGAAACTCCTTTCTGTACTGGCAACCTCTTATAGTTTTGTTAAGCTTCATTTGAGACTTTTGAAGCTTCTGAGGAATATATGGTGGCAAACTATAAATTGCGTCTAGCCTTTTAATTGGTAGCTGCCCGTCCGAAGCTGAAAAATAGTATAGTTCCCAGAATTAAATAAAAAGACCTCGCCAGTACATGAGGGGTTAAACCAGTGCGGCTGGTAGTAAATGTTTATGCAAATTATATCTATTTTGGTCTGATATAAAACTCTTTATCGAAGCATAAGTAAAATTATTAACCAATATTATTGGGCGCTAAATCAGGGGTGCTTGTCTAGAAAGTAGGAAACTCTGATTTACAAAAATTATAAATTATTGAAACTACAGTAGGTAAAATAACTATACAATTACAATGAAGGCATACAAAACTAATTTGGCCGGGCTAGGTCTTTTAGTCACTATTCAGGTAGTTTGTTTCTCAGGTTGTCTGACCTACCAGCCTCAAGGTTCCAAGCAAGGCAAAGGCCATAACAGCGCCCCCACTAAACCCTCACTTCTTACCACTAAAGCCCCGTCCACACGATCGAGCAGTGTCCGGTAGGCTGTGCCCTCTCGCCGGGCAAAGTCTATCTAACACGCCTGTGTTGTCCACACGGCCGACTGGCCAGTCAAAGTCTGCCAGTGGTCAGAGTAGGTGCTGGGTGAGGTGAGGTACGATACGGTTCGCACCCACTATAATCGCAGGACCGTTAAAGAGGGATGGAAAAGTGCCGTGTAGCATAATTGCTATGTGCATGCAAAAAAGAAAAGTTTACTTATTTATTTGATCCTCCCCTTCCTATTTCTTATAATATAATGATCCAAAAATGTAATTGCGTGGAAATTTTATACTTTAATATGAAATTAAAGTAAACTTGATAAAAAAACACCTTTTGAAAAGAGCATATGCCAATAAACGAGAACTCTAAAAATACCAAAAGTTAGAGCTGCAATTGCACACAGTCTCTCTTTGATGCTGTCTTATATTTACACAATACTGATAAGCTGAACCTAAGGGTTTACCCTATCTTATAATCTCCGGTGTTTCAATCTTCACACGATTTGCTGATAAGGTCAGCATACATACATTAAAGGATAAAAAACACCATCTGAGGAAGAGCACTTTATTGACAACGTTTCGAAGATAGCTTCATCAGGTCACTAACAAATACTGGTACAGAGGAGGCCTTAAATATCCGTCAAGACAGGTGGCGGGGGAGGAGTGGGATGTGGGGGTTGGGAGGGAAGAAGGAGGCAGAAGCATGGGGGAGGGGAGGCGGAGACTAGATATGGGTAAAATACATCAGTAGGAACAAGCAAAAATCAGACATACAAACATGCGTACAGGGTAACAACTCTACTAGTACAAATTAATAAAAATAATAATAATAATAATAATAATAATAATACAATTAATCGTAACAATTATAATGAAACCAGTTATGATAGTGCTAATATAATTTATAGTGGAACAGTACTAGCAATAAAGAACTTGGAGAGAGAGAGAGAGAGAGAGAAGAGCCGGGAGTAGGGAAGAGATTAGCTGAATTGGAAAACGAGGGATTAGCGCATTTAGTGGGTAGGTGTGAAGGTGTGAACAGCTTTAAAGAAGAAAGGAGGAGTTTTTCAAGGGTGGATTAAAAAGGGCGAGAGAGAGAGGGAGGGTAATACAGGGGCGGTATCTGAATGGACAGGGGAGGGTTAAGGTGGATGGCATATAAGTGTGAACTGGGGCTTATAAAGAGCCTTGGAAGACAAATATCTCGAGTCGAAAGAGTGTGACGGCGAGGGTAGTAGGAACTGTTAAGTGTAGAAGATTATATAATATAAATGGGAAAGAGGAGAAGGAACTACACATTGATAAATCTTAATGGCTACACAAGCTACATGTATACATATACAGTATATCTTGACTACACTTAAAGATGAAATGACCTAATCCCTACTTTTCGTGTTACAATTATACCAATCTTTTCCCTCTCTCTCTCCCACTCTCGTCTCTTCTCTCTCTCTCTCTCTCTCTCTCTCTCTCTCTCTCTCTCTCTCTCTCGCTCTCGCTCTCTATCTCGCTCTCTCTCTATCTCGCTCTCTCTCTCTCTCTTTCTCTCTCTCTCTATCTCTCTCTCTCTCTCTCTCTCTCTCTCTCTCTCTCTCTCTCTCTCTCTCTCTCTCTCTCTCTCTCGACATGCTCCACCCGAAAATAATTAAGAATGTTAAGGACGAAATAGCAAAACCCCTGACACAACTATTTAACTTATCATTACTACAGGGGATTGTACCGAGTGATTGGAAAGATGCGAACATTACGCCGATATACAAGAAGGGTAGCAAGGCCAAAGCGAGTAATTACAGACCAATTAGTCTAACTTCAATTGTAGGAAAAATCATGGAAAAAATCCTTAGAGATAAGATAGTAGATTACCTCGAATCAAACAACCTAATCAAAAATAGTCAACACGGCTTTAGATCAAATAAGTCATTCCTAACAAATTTGATTGAATTTTATAACAAACTATTCACATATAACGACATGACGAAATCACTAGATATAATCTTCTTGGACTTTCAAAAAGCTTTCGACAAGGTGCCTCACCGAAAACTATTGGCTAAACTGGAGAGGATAGGTATCAAAGGTGAAATTCATTCTTGGATAAAAAATTGGCTTACAGACAGAAGACAGAGAGTGGTGATAAATGGAGTGGAATCGGAGTGGGAGCCTGTCACTAGTGGAGTTCCACAGGGTTCAGTCCTTGGACCGGTCCTGTTTCTCATTTACATTAACGATATTGATGTAGGGGTAAACAACACCATTTCCAAATTCGCCAACGATACAAAAATAGGAAATACAGTCCTGAATGAAGATGATAGAAATGCGTTGCAATCTGATTTAAACAAGATATCAGAGTGGTCGAAAAAATGGCAGATGCCCTTCAATGTCGATAAATGTCAGGTGCTGCAGGTTGGTAGCATAAATATGAAATACAAATACGAAATGAATGGCAAACAAATAAAAACCGTAACGGTAGTAAAAGACCTAGGGGTACTAATATCTGAAAACCTAAAAACTTCCGACCAATGTATAGCAGCTGCAAATAAGGCAAACATAGCATTGGGCTTTATTAAACGAAAATTTACATATAAACATGAAAATGTAATAGTGCCACTGTTCAAAAGTATGGTGAGGCCCCACCTTGAATATGGTGTGCAGTTCTGGTCACCTTATCTGATCAAGGACATTGTAAGACTCGAGTCAGTACAGCGTAGAGCGACGAAGATGATACCCTCATTAAGAAATAAACCATATTAAGAAAGACTTAAATGATTGAACCTGTTCTCATTAAAAAAGAGGAGGTTGAGGGGTCAGCTTATTGAGTGCTTTAAGATACTAAAAGGTTTCGACAAAGTCGATGTAAATGCACTATTCACATTAAACAATACTAATCAAACTCGCGGAAATGGAATGAAATTAAAAACCAAAAAGGCAAACCTAGATGTCACAAAGAGTTTCTTCACCTACAGTGTGGCGACAGAGTGGAATAAACTACCAGCGAGAGTGGCGGAGAGCGACACAATAAACGCTTTCAAGGGAAGGCTTGACCTCTATCTGCAGAGGGCTGGGGTGATATAAAAAAAAAAAATTATGTATGTGTATGTGTGTGCACTGTACAGTATGTATATATATACTGTATATATATGTATGTATGTATGTGTGTATGTATGTATGTGTGTGTGTGTGTGTGTATGTGTGTATATGTATGTACCGGTGTGTATATATACAGTATATATATACATATATATATATATATATATATATATATTCTATATATATAATGGCTATATATACATATATAGTTAGTAAGGCCAGAGTGCCTAGTAAGGACCTTGAGGTCTGTGTGGTCTGTGTATCTATGTAGCTCTATGTAGCTCTCTCTCTCAAACCCAAGGTGGGCTACAGAGAACTTTTAAAGTCCAAAAAACGGTCCCCTGGGCCCTCCAGGAAGGCCTTGTCAAAATCGAAATCCTAAACTAATGGTCCGATTTTAATTCTGTTTGCCCCATTCGATTCAGCTTGCCAAAGTATACTATCAGTATAAATTTGAACAACATCTGTTAATAGATAACTCGTCTATGGAGTTTTTCAACTTTATAATAGGCCTATTAGGTCTTAAAATTGGTCAAAATAGTTTCCTCCCTAGACCTCCATCAAGCTTAGAAAAACACCCCCTTCACGATAATTTTTTTATATTTTTCGGTAGTAAATGTCCCGGCCAAAGGCCGATTCCTCTTAAAATTGCGGGCTCGTTTTCGCTCGCCAGGAAATAATCGATACCAAAATGGCACGAAAGGATATAAAATTGACAACGAAATGGGGTGAAAGTTTTTAAAATCGCCAAACTAATGGGCCGAACGTCTTATAATCTCAAAACTAGTGATGCTTAACATTAGGGAGAATTGGGTCCAGAAAAACGGTCTGCCTCCCCGTAAGGATTCAAAGACCTTAAGCAAGTGTCACACTATGCCGATTTAAGTGCCGACACTCCACAACTTAAGGGTCGGGAGCAGGTCTTTGCCTACATCGCCGCGCGACGTGGGTGGGCGCCAACTCAAGAGAGCCGTCGGGAGAGGTCGTCAGGGGCCTCAGGAAAAGTTCGACACGCACAACTCTCATGAGCTGAGTCGGCGGCTAGTAAATTGGCGGGACGGGGACGGTAGGCGGGTGGCGTCGGGCGGCATCCAGTAGGCGTCAGACGGTACAAGGGTGTTGACCTGTCTGCGTCAGACGCCGCTTATAAGGTACGTCGCCTTCAGGCAGCGACCCGGTAACGCCCAGGCACCGTCAAAGGGGGAGGGCATACCGTGAGTCCACGACCTGGCAACGTCTCACGGGACATCGTTGATAGATGGTTTTGGGGGTGTTTTTGTTTTAACCTTGATGGAGGTCTAGCGAGGAAACTAAAAAATAAATTAATAAATAAATAAATAGACCCCAAAAATATCCACTGTCCCCTTAATCCGATCCCATCAAGAGTGACTATCTATAAACCCTTTGAATAGCGGTGGCGTCTGTTTTGCCATACTTAGACGATTTGATACAGCTTAAGAACGGTCTGTGGGAGTTAAGAGAGATAAATGAGAGGAATGGAGGTCTTGAGATTGCTACAGGCCCTTTGTAAGCATAATACAATAACCTAATAGTTGCCAGACTATAACGAGAAAGGCGTCACCGGTACTGGAAGGGTTAACTATAGATGGCCTTGTTTTACCAATTACTCAAAACAAAATAACACTTAATTATGGGGAGATGGGCGCATTTGTTTGCTCATTTATGGATCTTTTTATTATGTTTTTAGTTTCCTCCTTAGATCTCAAACCCCCCCCCACCCCCCACACACACACACACACACACACAAACGTCGCCTCCGACGGACCGGTTTGCCTCGGTCGGGATCAAGTGTGACGGAGTAGGGGTCCAGTGTGACAGGGTGGCTGTCCATCGCCGCCGTAGTATCTATCGGCGCCGCCCTACCTCCTATAGGCGTCGCTCGTCAGGAGCATTGTCGCCAACCAGTTTGCGTGCTACGGCGCATAACGCCGCCCTAGCGGCGTCATTTATCTTCCTTAGGTCTTGCATGGTTGCCTCTCGACCCCTTCCAGTTGCCGTTAGGCGGCATGCCCGTCCATACTGCCCGCCGTGGGCGTCCCGCCCCTCCATCACCCACGATACTCGGCAGTAGTCTCCCCCTTGTATCGCCACTCCTTAAGTCGTGGAGAGTCGGCACTAAAATCGGCATAGTGTGACACTTGCTTTACAGTTCATTCTACGGCAGTGTCAAATGAAATCAAGAGTCCATTAGCTTTAGTCTTTATTATTGTGTCCAGACAAAATTATGGTTTTAGTATGTATGTACAGTCGCGCTAATAAGTCATGGCTCGGCACCCATTATGTTTTGATCAATAATTGGTATCAGCAATATTTAAGCTTCATTTCTTCATATCGAGTTAAATACAGTATACACACAAGTTCCTACACTTACCCACCCTATTCAAATCTGACAGACATTAATACAGAACAGAGCAAGCCAAACGTAATGACAGGACTTATTAGCGTGACCGTACATTGTATTTACTCAGGCACATACCCAATAGCTGGGGATGGCCGACTCGAGACAAGAGCCCGAACAGAGACAAAAAAAAAAAAAAAAAAAAAAAAACACAATAAATATTAATGCACATCTAGGTAGCCCAGGAGAAGACCCCGAGACCTAGGCCCATTTGGGGTCTCCAGCTAAAGACTCCCAGGTCCCAAACTTCCCGGAGAGGTTCCGGTCTCAGCAGGCAGACACGCAGCGGAACCATACCACAATTATGGTTTATAGTTCAAAATTATGCCTTTGGAAGTGATAAAATGGCCAAAACAATGATATACATTTTATTTTTCTTGTATTCCTTCCCATATACATTAAGGGGGGATGGGCCGGTTTTCTGGACCACTTTCTCCCTCATGTTTAGCCCCATTAGTTTTCAGATGTTAAGATATTTGCCCCATTAGTTAGTCAATTATAAGACCTTTCACCCCATTTTGTCAATATTAAGACCATTCGGCAATATAGGCGTCGATATTTTTCCTGGCGAACGATAGTGAGCCAGTAATTTTGTTAGAACCGGCCTTTGGCCGGGAAATTTTTCTACCGAAAAATGTACAAATTTATCTAGAAGGGCGATCTAATGGATGTATTTTTAAGTTTGACGGAGGTCTAGCGAAGAAACTAAGAAATAAAGGAATAATTGAACTAATAGACCCCAAAAAACGGCCCATCTCCCCTTAACAGATTCAGTAGCCTACCAGTGCCGTCCTTTTCATTCTATGCTGGCTTAATATTAGACAATTTTATTCAGTTTAAGATGGACCTCCAGCGAATAAAAGGCTTCATACTATCTTTATTAAGTTCCTCTTAAGGGGAGATTTCCACTTGAGGGACTTTTTTCTTGACCCCTTTCTCCCTCATGTCTAGCCCAATTGCTTTTGAGATTTTAAGACGTTTACCCCATTACTTTGGTGATTTTTAAGAATTTCCACCCCATTCTGTCAATATTAAGACCTTTCGCGCCATTTAGGTGTCGATTTTATCCTGGCGAGCGATAGCGAGCCTGTAATTTAAGAGTAATCGGCCTTCGGCCGGGACATTTTTCTACCGAAAAATGTACAAATTTATCTTGAAAGGGGGTCAAGGGGGTGACATTTTAAGATTGCTGGAGGAGTAGGAAACAAACTAGAAACCTCCCCTTAAGGGGAGATGGGCCATTTCTTTTTGTGTTGGTCTATTAATTCATTTATTCCTGTATTTCTTAGTTTCCTCGCTATACCTCCATCAAGCGAGTGATAGCGAGCCTGTATTTTAAGAGAAACTGGTCTTTGACCAGGAAATGTTTCTACCGAAAAATGTACAAATTTATCTTGAAGGAGTTTTTTTTTTTTTTTTTTTAAAGCTTGCTGGAGGTCTAGGGAGAAAACTAAACAAATAATATAAAAGATAAGTAAATGAGCAAATAAATACGCCCATTCCCCCTTAACACCCCTCTTCCTAAATTTCACACAGATTTATCACCAAGGCTCTCACCAAACTGTTGAAAGCACCTGTACATACTTTTTACCCTCCCCTTTCATCCCCAGTGCTGGAGGCGAGTTTTTATGTTGCAAGAATCAAGTTTAATTAAGATATTTTTCGGGATTTTCAGCTGATTGGTCCAAAGCTTCGTTTGGGATTAAATGGAGAGAACGAAAAAGGACGCTTGGCTGAAAGAAGAGGGGAGGGAGGGAGGAAGGGGGGGGGGGGGGGGGGGGGGGGGGAGAGGGGAGGGGAGGAAGGGCTGGAGCTAGGGGGGGAGAGGGGAGGGAGGAAGGGCTGGAGCTAGGGGGGGGGAGAGGGGAGGGGAGGAAGAGAGAGTTACATAGATACACAGACTGCACAGACTTTCCGGTCCCTACTAGGCAGGCCAGACTTAATGATAAAATAGAATTTTCTACAAAGTGGAAGGCAAGGATAGTGAAACAGAAGGCTCTCTCCCCACCCACCACTCTCTGCGACCAATGGTCGGCATGATATTTAGTTGGGGAAACAAGTCCTCCAGCAGAATGAGAACAATTTCTACTGGGAAATTCATAGTAAAGAACGAAGATAAGAAATATTATATACTACTGATGCTTGACCTGTTAGTTTATTTAGTTTTGTTTTTACCTATATTATAGAGAGAGAGTGAGAGAAAGCGTGAGATATACAGTATATATATATTTTTTTAAATATTAGTTTAACCAGACCACTGAGCTCCACAAAAGAACTCTTATAGGGCTGGCCCGAAGGATTTGATCAAGATATATAACTAAACGAGTCGAGACAGAGAGGGAAGGGCAGTAGGGGAACAAATCGAGGAAGGGGAAGACACGCAGACATTTCTCGCCATTTCACAAGTTCAGCCAGACCACATGAGCTCCACATCAGAGCTCTTAGGGCAGGGCCGAAGGATGAGGCAAGAACTGCTACACCGCAACACCAACCAAGAAGTGATCAGGGCGAAAAATGAGAGATCAGGTCGAAGGTAGACAAAATCACATCGAGAAGCAAAAAATGCACTACCGAAGAGAATCAAGTCAGTCCGGCCACATCAGCAACCGAAGAGACAAAACGGGTCAAGAGTCTGGTACCTAGCAGGCCAGGGAGACATGAGATATAGGCCGCCCGAGGACAGCCAAATGGGACAGAATAAGAATAAATGGGGAAACACATAGAATGAGGAATGAAAAACTACTCAAAATTAGTCAAGCTGACGACGAAAGCTCGAGGGGAGAGATATAACCACAACCATCCCCCATCAAGCGCCAGTCGAAGCCCCCCAACCAAGCCCCCCAACCGAGGCAAGGAGAGTAGTATCAGGAGGGAGGGAGTGGCATAAAGAGAGTTACCAGATAAGTCATTATATACAAAGGAATAACAAAATAGTAATTCAGTACAGTATACAGTAAATACATAATAATATAGTACATTTCGATGATAGAGTGAGGATTTGAACATAAGAGTATAACAATAATGAATAATTAATATAACTACAAAGAGTGTGAGAGTAAGACATAGCATACTTAGTTTATATAACACACACACACACACACACACAGTGGTAGTAAAAGCTATGAGGAGAAACGAACAGGTCCTGCGTGAAACAATAGATAGAAATAAGTGTATTATTGTATTTGGGGATATAGAGGAGCACATTATTGAGAGGAAAGCTAGGGATAAGGAAGAAATTAACAAGGTAAAAACATTAATCAAGCATGTCGATGAAGAAGGAAACAACTGGAGAGATGATATTGAAGAAGTTAGGAGAATGGGTAAATATAGTAAGGGCAACACAAGGACAATGAGAGTGCAGTTTAGGTCTAGGGTAACAGTGGATGCAATAATGAACGTAACATGGAGACTTAACTTGACCAGCAAGTTTAAGAAAATTATAATTAGAAAAGACATGAGTATTGAGGAACGAAACACAAGAAAGGAATTGCAAACCGAGGCAAATGAAAAGAATGGAGAAAGGACGAAAGAAGACGAAAAGAAGTTTTTCTGGAGAGTGTGGGAGGGAAAAGTCAAGAAATGGTATATAAAGCGAAGGGACGAAGTAGGGAGGGAAAGGGAGATGGTGAGGGAGACGGAGGAGATGGAAATAGAAAGAGAAACAGTCCAAGTGGAGGCAAAGGGAGGGGAGCTGGAAACGGTGCGAGAAACAGTCCAGGTGGAGACAAGAGAAGAGGAGACAAGCTAGGAAATAAATTGGGAGGGGTACGTTCAAAAAAGAAAGGAACGGGCAGGGACGAGAAAAATAGGGAAAATACTGGTAACGCTAAGTTCATGTATACAAATATTGATGGGTTAATCTCCAAAAAGATTGAGTTTGACGAATATGTAAAGAGAGAGGGGCCCGGGGTAGTATGTTTGACTGAAACTAAGCTTAACCAGGAGGTAGACACGAATATAATTAGTTGTGCGGGATACAGTACATGGAGAAGAGACAGGTTAGGAAAGCCAGGAGGAGGAGTGTTGATCTATCTATTGCCTGACGCCGCGATCCCCAAAGGGGTGGCCACGAACGAACCGCCCCCATGCACCTCTGTCCCCAGTCAGTCGACGCCCCTCCCCCCAACCAGCACCGCCTTCGTTCATGTACTTCCTCACTCCATCCTTCCACCTCTCATTCGGTCTACCTCTCCCTCTCTGTCCCTCCACCTCGCTCTCGTACACCCTCTTAGTCATTCTCTCGCTTTCCATACGTTCCATATGGCCGAACCATCTCAAGTTGTTCCTTTTCACACTTTCCAGCACATCTACCTCCACACCACACCTCCTTCTTACTTCCTCATTAGCCTGTCTATCCCTCCATGTAACTCGCACGCACTCCTTAAGTAATTCATTTCCACTGCTCTCACTCTTGGTCTGAGTCTCTCAACCAACGTACATGCTTCACTTCCGTAAGTCAGTGTCGGGATTACCACACTGTCATGCAAGGACTTCTTCACTTCCATACTGACCACCCTATTTCTTGTTACTGCTTTTAGCGTTCATACAACCCTCTTCCCATGTTGTACCCTCTTCCACACTTCTTCATCCATAGTCCCATCTTTACTCAACACACTGCCCAGATACTTAAAAGAGTTGACGATCTCCATAGCCTGACCGTTCAGCTTCACCTCACACTCTGTGACTTCACCCCTTTCGAAGACCATAACCTTGCTCTTCCCCGCATTTACCTTCAAATTCCGTTTTTCGCACACTGTTCCAAACTCATTTACCAGACCCTGCAACTCCCATTCATTATCACTTGATGAGTGTTGATCATGGTAGATAATAAAATTACTGCTAAAGAATTAAAACTTGGTGATAGCATTGCTGAAGTGGTAGCAGTTGAAATTGAAGATAATGATAGGTCAAAATTAGACATTGTATCAATGTATTTACCTCCTAAGACTAAATCTTGGAGCAACGATGAATATAATGAATTAATTTTGGAAACCTTGCGAATGTTAGAAATTATTTGTAAAAGGAAAATAGGCTTATTCTTGCAGGAGACTTTAATTGCGGGGGAGGTGGATTGGGAATGTTTGGATGCGGGTTCAAATGAAAATACTTGGGGTAGCAAATTTCTTGAACTAACAATGGGGTATCTACTAACACAACACGTTACGGAAAATACAAGATTTAGAGGAGGTGATGAACCATCAAGACTTGATTTAATATTCACCAAAGACCCCCAAGAAATAAAGAACCTAACATATTTGAGTCCCATGGGAAAAAGCGATCATGCTGTGATTGAATTTGAATTGACAGTGGAATTTCTGGAAGGCAGAGAGGAGGAACATAGGGAATATAGACTAAATTATAGTAAGGCGGATTATGAATCATTACGAGGATACTTTGCAAATATAGATTGGTCATTTATTGAGCAAGAACAGAATATTCAGGTAAAATACACCATGTTACTAGACATTTACAGGGAGGGGGTAGATAAATATGTACCAACATTTAAGGATAGAAAGCTGGCTAAGGAGAAAGAGTGGTTTAACATGCGATGTCACATTGCCCAGAACAAAAAGGACTCTGCATGGAATAAA
This sequence comes from Paralithodes platypus, assembly GCA_032716605.1. Classification (NCBI taxonomy): domain Eukaryota; kingdom Metazoa; phylum Arthropoda; class Malacostraca; order Decapoda; family Lithodidae; genus Paralithodes; species Paralithodes platypus. Next base: position 60,889,578 of record CM064512.1, on the reverse strand, counting down.
GTGAGAAGGAGACACACTGAGGAAAAATGGAATGAGTATAAGAATGCTAGAAACAACTATGTCAAGACTATAAGAGAGGAGAAAAAGAACTTTGAAAAAGATATAGTAAACAAATGTAATAAAGAACCCAAACTGTTCTATAGTTATATTAACCACAAAGCAAAAATAAAGGACGACAAAATAACAAAGCTTAGGGTAGAGGGTCAGTTATATGAAGACACAGTGGGTATGTGTGAAATTATGAATGATACATTAACATCCGTGTTTGTGGAGGAGGATGACTATGTAGAACCTGTGGTGGAATTGAACGAGATACAGGGAGTTACAGAGTTGATAGAAGTCAACCAGGATGAACTAAAATCAGTGTTGGAAGAATTGGACGTGAGAAAATCTATGGGCCCAGATAACATTGCTGGATGGGTATTAAGAGAATGTTCTGAACAACTAGTGAGACCTATTTTTAATATTGTTCAACACTCATTAAAAAAGGGGGAACTTCCCTTAGAATAGAAACAAGCAAATATAACTCCAATATATAAAAGTGGAAATAAAGAAGACCCGCTAAATTATCGACCGGTATCCTTAACGAGTGTTATATGCAAGCTTTGTGAAAAGATTATTAGAAAAAGATGGGTGGGTATGTTGGAGAAGAGGGAAATAATTTCAAGCAAGCAGTTCGGGTTCAGAAAAGGTCATTCGTGTACCACAAATTTGTTGAGTTACTATGATAGGGTAATTGACATTGTACAAGGGAGGGAGGGGTGGGTAGATTGTATTTACTTAGATTTCAAGAAGGCATTTGATAAGGTGCCTCATAAGAGATTGTTGTGGAAGCTCAGGACTGTGGGGTGGGTTGAGGGAGTATTATTAAAGTGGATGGAAAACTATTTAATTGGGAGGGAAATGCGAACAGTAATAAAAGGAAAGTTCTCCTCGTGGAAAAGGGTAAAAAGCGGAGTGCCTCAAGGATTGGTGTTGGCCCCAATCATGTTTTTGGTTTTCATCAACGACCTTCAAATGGGAATAGGCTCATAATTATATGTCTATGTTTGCTGATGATGCAAAATTAATGAAGCATATTACAAGTAGGAGTAGTTGTGAAGAATTACAGAGAGACCTAGATAAATTATATGAGTGGAGTCAAACTTGGAAAATGGAATTCAACACGAGTAAGTGTCAGGTTCTTGAGATGGGAAAAAGTAAATATAGACCTTCTTGGGAATATAAAATAGGAGATAAAATAATTAGTAAAGCTGGGAAAGAAAAAGACCTAGGGGTAGTTATGGCAGACAACTTGTCACCTGAACAGCATATAAATAAAATAACTGGCGAAACCTATGCAGTGTTGACTAACATGAGAATAGCTCTGAATTATTTAGATGAAGAGATGTTAGCAAAAATAATAGGGACAATAATACGACCAAGACTGGAGTATGCAGCAGTGGTGTGGTCTACACACCTTATAAAACATAATAAAAAACTGGAAAGAGTTCAGAGAGTTGCCACTAAGATGATAGCTAGCCTTAGAGACCTGCCATATGAGGAGAGATTGGAGAGGCTAAAGCTGCCAATGCTGAGGGATAGGAGAGAGAGAGGTGACATGATCATGATGTTTAAGTGTGTGAAGGGTTTTGAGAAGATCGACAAGGGAGATTTTGTGGTGAGGGACGAGGGAAGAACCAGGGGTCATGAATGTAAGTTGAGGAAAGTTGTATGTAAGTCTGATGTAAGAAAGTTCAGCTTCCCGTATAGAAGCATTGATTGTTGGAATAAGTTGGATGGGGAGGTAGTGGGAGCAAGAAATATCCAAACTTTTAAAGCAAAATTGGATAAATGTAGAGAGAGAGAGACAGGACAACACGAGCTTAGGCTCAAATCCTGTACAGTATACTACAATTAGGTGAGTACACACACACACACAATATAACAATCCAATCAGCTATATACAGTAAAAATAAATATTTAATATAGTTCAGAGAGAGAGAGCGAGCTTCCCGGTGCATGTTTGTAAACTGTTCATAATCGTGTGAAATTTTTAATAGGGGAATTCGTCGGCCTGAGAGCGCTGAAAGAGGGACGATGTTTCCAAAAAAACATTTACTTTCAAACCGCAGCTAATTTTGACATCAAACTGGATTATAAATACAGTATATATATATTGTAATGTTTATGGGCGAGGAGAAATGACACAAACAATAGGCCAAACATGAAATTCAAAAGTAATGACAAAACCCTCTCCCAAATATCCAGGTTCAAGGAAAACTATCATAAACATTCTTAGTTTAATTAAATTAAGTATTATAATGTAACAAATAAAATCAGTCTCTTCAGGACGAGCAATAAGAATATATACCGGTAATGCAATAAGATTATCAGAAAATATACAAGGGAACAAAATAAATAACTATATACCTTTACTGAAGCAATGCAAGGTATAAATATTTAAATCAAACAAATTAATATTTTCTTAAGATCACTGGAAATGGTAATATATGTTTAATAACTTGAGAAAATGCACACAATACTAACAAAAGCAATACAAGTAATTAATACAACTATTTAAATGTGAAATAAACACTAAAGTATAACTTGAGAAAATATTCTTTCTGAAAATACAATAATAATACAGGCAATGCAAGAAGGGGGTAACTAAATTAATCTGATCAAGATCACAAACTTGGAAACTAATCCCAAATTAATTAATTATTTACATTTATAACATTAACAAATGCAATCAAATAAGGAAATTACAAAATAATATGAATTTACAGAAAACTCGATGATAATTAATTATTAATTGATCACTAGATAGCCTAACCTACCGTCCTGGTAGTGTAATGGTTAAGGTGGCAAAAATATGTGTGTGATAACCCGGGTTCGAATCCCGGTGGATCATATATACTTTAATTAATTTCATTGGGGGTGTGGTGGTGAGATTAATAAAAATAATAATATACACAATATCAATAATAGGCTATAATAAGGGACACACTTATATACTCGACATTCAAATCACAGGAATCAGCTTGCAGGTTGCTTAAAATCGTTTGAAAGTAGTCTGGAGAGATATAGCACTTCACAAGTTATAATAATCACTATTATATGTACAGAGAGAGAGAGAGAGCAGGCGTGGTCGTCAGCTAAGAGTCGAAACTGCAAGGACGCAGGGGGTATATACTGTATATCCCACCAGAAATACTAGAATTTTCTACTGCTCTCGTGAATGTAATGACGTAAGGCTGGGAGAGACAGACTGAATCCTGACAGGTCTAGAACTTTCGAGAAGCAAACAAATATGGGGGAAACAAAAAATATCATCTTAATCTGGCTTATATAATCAATATTAATTCTGGATTACATAACACCTCCCCCCTAAAGAAAGAAATTTACAGGGGAAATTTCTATACTTTAAAACAATTAGGCTACAATCTAGACAAGCAATCTGCAATCACATTTTCTTTCCCTTTAATATGCCTTATATCTAAAGGATATTCTTGAAGAAGCAGACTCCACCTGGTCAATCTCTGATTCTTATCTTTAAACTTACTAAGAAACTTTAGTGGGTTGTGATCAGTATAAATAACAATAGGATCTGGGCCTGAACACAAATATAAAGAAATTTTTTGTAATCCCAAAATCAGAGCCAAAAGTTCTTTTTCAATAGTTGAATAATTCCTTTGGGGTGGAGTGAACTTCTTGCTGTAATAAGATACAGGATGCTCAATACCTTGGTCATCCTCCTGCAACAAAACTGCCCCAGCTCCTGTATCACTAGCATCCACAGCCATTTTAAAGGATTTAGCAAAGTTAGGGGTGGAAAGCACTGGCTGACTCAACAGGATAGCTTTGAGTTTGTTGAAAGAGGATTCACATGCTTCATTCCATTAAAATTTAACACCCTTTTTCAGAAGATCTGAGAGTGGTGACACAAGGATTGAGAAATTTAGAACAAACCTGTGGTAGTATCCTACCATACCAAGAAATCTTTGCAATTCTGTCCTAGTCTTAGGTCTGGGAAGATCACTTATCACCTGTACTTTTGCCCCTGGTAGCACAACTTGTCCATTACAAATCACATAACCAAGATACTGTACTTTAGCTTGACCAAATTCACACTTTGATAGATTTGCAACCAGATTAGCCTGAACCAAACGATCAAGAAAGTTACTGACATGGCATAAGTGATCTTTCCAGGTGTCACTAGAGATCAATACATCATCAATATACACAACACATCCTTCCAAACCCTCGGTTACAATGTTCATGAGTTTTTGAAATGTTGCAGGTGCATTTTTCATACCATATGGCATCACAGAACATGCAAAAGTCTAACCAAGAGTTACAAAACATGAGACATCCCAAGCACGCTGAGTCATAGGTACTTGCCAATATCCCTTTAACAAGTTGTTGTTGTTGCTGTTCCCCAATCTGCCTGGCCGAACAGCCCCAAGGCCCCGAGCAAGGCCATAACCGAGCGCCCCCACAGAACCCTCCCTGCCGACCACAATAAAGCCTGGGTGACCGAAGCCACTCCATGGCAGGGAGCTGAGGAGGGTGCAGAAACGCCCGGGAAAACAAAGCCCCACCCAGGGCCCTGTGCCCCTCAGCAATTATGAAGAGAAAGTTGAGGGGCAAAGGAAAAATGTGACACTTTGGCTTCCAATCTTGGTAGATTGGGAGGTCAATCCACGGAAGAGATGCCGTCACTTGAGATCTAGAAAATATATAAGTAAAAGGAAAAGTCAGAGTAAGCTATGGGTATGGCAGAGATCGCTCAGTTCTCTCTGATAGACCAGCCCATCACCACATGACTAGAACCCAATCCTCTCAGCAACAGCTAGGAAAGGCCCTAGAAAGCCGCCTTTGGCGGGGGGATAGCTCCCTTTAACAAGTAAAACTTACTTATGTACTGTGACTTTCCAATCCTATCTATACAATCTTCCATGCGAGGTATTGGGTAGGTGTCTGTTATGGTGATCTGGTTAACACGTCGATAGTCAATACAGAGCCGTTGTGATCCACCTGGTTTAGGAACTAAGGTGACAGGAGAACTCCACTCACTTTGGCAGGGCTCAATCACCTTGTGGGTGAGTAGGTAGTCAATCTCCTTCTGGATCAGGGGAACCTTCAAGGGATTCACACAGTAGGCTGGCAGCCTAATTGGCTTCGCATCTCCAACATCCACATCATGCGTCAACACGGTTGTCCTTCCTGGAGTATCTCGGAACACTTGATAGTATTTCTGGAGTAGAGCCGTGTATTCCTGCCTCTCCTCAGGGGTTAGATGAGATAACTGTACATTTTTCGGTAGAAAAATGTCTTGGCCGAAGGCCGATAACTCCTAAACTGCAGGCTCGCTATCGTTCCCCTGGATATTTTTCTACCGAAAAATTTACAAATCTAGCCTGAAGGGGGAAGGGGGAGGGGATTTATTTAGCCTGAAGGGGGAGGGGGGAGGGGATTTATTTAGCCTGAAGGGGGTCTGGGTAGCCAAATCTCTCTCTCTCTCTCTCTCTAATCATGGAAACTATAATGACTGTTGTGGCAGAGCTATTGGGGTTCACCATTCACAAATATTTAATACAAAGGGCAGAGAGAGAGAGAGAGATAATTTGGCTACCCAGACCCCCTTCAGGCTATATAAATCCCCTCCCCCCTCCCCCTTCAGGCTAAATTTATACATTTTTCGGTAGAAAAAATGTCCAGGGGAGCAATAGCGAGCCTGCAGTTTAGGAGTAATCGGCCTTTGGCCAATCAATCAAGAGAGTGCACAGCGCATAAAGCTGCATCAATCAAGAGAGTGCACAGCGCATAAAGCTGCATCAATCAAGAGTGCACAGCGCATAAAGCTGCATCAATCAAGAGAGTGCACAGCGCATAAAGCTGCATCAATCAAGAGAGTGCACAGCGCATAAAGCTGCATCAATCAAGAGAGTGCACAGCGCATAAAGCTGCATCAATCAAGAGAGTGCACAGCGCATGAAGCTGCATCAATCAAGAGAGTGCACAGCGCATAAAGCTGCATCAATCAAGAGAGTGCACAGCGCAAAAAGCTGCATCAATCAAGAGAGTGAACAGTGCATAAAGCTGCATCCATCAAGAGAGTGCACAGTGTATAAAGCTGCATTAATCAAGAGAGTGCACAGCGCATAAAGCTGCATCAATCAAGAGAGTGCACAGTGCATAAAGCTGCATCAATCAAGAGAGTGCACAGTGTATAAAGCTGCATTAATCAAGAGAGTGCACAGTGCATAAAGCTGCGATCAAGAGAGTGCACAGTGCATAAAGCTGCGATCAAGAGAGTGCACAGTGCATAAAGCTGCATCAATCAAGAGAGTGCAGTGCATAAAGCTGCATCAATCAAGAGAGTGCACAGTGCATAAAGCTGCATCAAACAAGAGAGTGCACAGTGCATAAAGCTGCATCAATCAAGAGAGTGCACAGTGCATAAAGCTACATCAAACAAGAAAGTACACAGCGCATGAAGCTGCATCAATCAAGAGAGTGCACAGCGCATAAAGCTGCATCACACAAGAGAGTGCAGTGCATAAAGCTGCATCAATCAAGAGAGTGCACAGTGCATAAAGCTGCATCAAACAAGAGTGCGCAGCGCATAAAGCTGCATCAATCAGGAGAGTGCACAGCGCATAAAGCTGCATCAATCAACCAACACTTGTTATTGCAAGAGAACCATTCTACCTTTTGGAATGAGTTTTACAAATATGTGTGGAACGCTTCTCCTCGTATTTCACTGAATACAAACTTTATGAATAGACATGTGTTTAACCCTTTGAGTACCAGCGACGTGTGTTATATTATATTCAAGCTATATTTAGACGATATTATGCAGCTTGGGAAGGATCTGTGGTAGTTAAAAGGGTTGGTTGAGATAGTTTGAAGCCTTATTATAGCTAGAGGTCCTTCCCAAGCTGAATCAAATAGTCTAATAGTCGCCAGAATATGATGAAAAGGACGTCCCTGGTACTCAATGAGTTGTTTTTGTTGTTGTTGTTGTTCCCCAAGCTGCCTGGCCGAACAGCCCCAAGGCCCCGAGCAATTCCAAGGCCATAACCGAGCGCCCCAACAGAACCCTCCCTGCCGACCACAATAAAGCCTGGGTGACCGAAGCCACTCCATGGCGGGGAGCTGAGGAGGGTGCGGAAACGCCCGGGAAACCAAAGACCCACCCAGGGCCCTCAGCAATTATGAAGAGAAAGTTGAGGGGCAAGGGAAAAATGTGACGCTTTGGCTTCCAATCTTGGTAGATTGGGAGGTCAATCCACGGAAAAGACGCTGTCACTTGAGATCTAAAAAATATATAAGTTAAAGGAACAGTCATAGTAAGCTATGGGTATGGCAGAGATCACTCAGTTCTCACTCTGATAGACCAGCCCATCACCACATGACTAGAACCCAATCCTCTCAGCATCAGCTAGGAAAGGCCCTAGAAAGCCGCCTTTGGCAGGGGGATAGCTCCCCTATTTCAACCCCTTTCGGGGTCGGGCACCCGCCCACTCAATGAGTTAATACAAGTACTGTATGTAACATATTTTAACAAAATTAGCGGTGATGGGCTGGTCTATCAGAGTGAGAGCTGAGCATTCTCTGCCATACCCTTCTGTATGACTTCTACAAATGTGTGTGCAGTGCTTCTCTTATTTCACTGAGTACCACTATATGAATACACATTTAGTACGCCGTCCCTTAAGGGGGGTGACCTGTTTTTGTTCGGTCCTTTTCTATCTTTCTCTGGCTTCTATCCATTTGGCCCCATTCAGTCTACTGTTCTAAGACGTTTATCCCCATCCAGGTGTCAATTTTTTACTGGTGAGCGGTAGCGAGCCAGCATATTTTTTATTTTTGTTTGACAGCAGGCTAAATTTGTAAATTTTTTGATAGAAAGATTTCTCCGGCAAAACCGGATTTTTTCATATAATGCTGGCTCGCTATCGCTCGCCAGGAAGAAATCGACACCTAGATGGGGATAAACGTCCTAAAATTGTTGGCTGAATGGGGCCAAATGGATACAAGCCAGAGAAAGAGAGAAAAAGACAGAAATAACAAAAAACAGGTCACCCCCCTTAATTCTGGAAATAATGCAATCCATTTGAACTTGGCAAGAAACTATGAATAAGGAATGGGAGGGGGGTCATGGTCGTGTAGTTAAGGAATGGGAGGGGGGTCATGGTCGTGTAGTTAAGGAATGGGAGGGGGTCATGGTCGTGTAGTTAAGGAATGGGAGGGGGGTCATGGTCGTGTAGTTAAGGAATGGGAGGGGGTCATGGTCGTGTAGTTAAGGAATGGGAGGGGGTCATGGTCGTGTAGTTAAGGAATGGGAGAGGGGTCATGGTCGTGTAGTTAAGGAATGGGAGGGGGTCATGGTCGTGTAGTTAAGGAATGGGAGGGGGGTCATGGTCGTGTAGTTAAGAAATGGGAGGGGGTCATGGTCGTGTAGTTAAGGAATGGGAGGGGGGTCATGGTCGTGTAGTTAAGGAATGGGAGGGAGTCATGGTCGTGTAGTTAAGGAATGGGAGGGGGTCATGGTCGTGCAGTTAAGGAATGGGAGGGGGTCATGGTCGTGTAGTTAAGGAATGGGAGGGGGGTCATGGTCGTGTAGTTAAGGAATGGGAGGGGGTCATGGTCGTGTAGTTAAGGAATGGGAGGGGGGTCATGGTCGTGTAGTTAAGGAATGGGAGGGGGGTCATGGTCGTGTAGTTAAGGAATGGGAGGGCGTCATGGTCGTGTAGTTACGGAATGGGAGGGGGTCATGGTCGTGTAGTTAAGGAATGGGAGGGGGGTCATGGTCGTGTAGTTAAGGAATGGGAGGGGGTCATGGTCGTGTAGTTAAGGAATGGGAGGGGGGTCATGGTCGTGTAGTTAAGGAATGGGAGGGGGTCATGGTCGTGTAGTTAAGGAATGGGAGGGGGTCATGGTCGTGTAGTTAAGGAATGGGAGGGGGTCATGGTCGTGTAGTTAAGGAATGGGAGGGGGTCATGGTCGTGTAGTTAAGGAATGGGAGGGGGGTCATGGTCGTGTAGTTAAGGAATGGGAGGGAGTCATGGTCGTGTAGTTAAGGAATGGGAGGGGGTCATGGTCGTGTAGTTAAGGAATGGGAGGGGGTCATGGTCGTGTAGTTAAGGAATGGGAGGGGGGTCATGGTCGTGTAGTTAAGGAATGGGAGGGGGTCATGGTCGTGTAGTTAAGGAATGGGAGGGGGGTCATGGTCGTGTAGTTAAGGAATGGGAGGGGGGTCATGGTCGTGTAGTTAAGGAATCATGGTCGTGTAGTTAAGGAATGGGAGGGGGTCATGGTCGTGTAGTTAAGGAATGGGAGGGGGGTCATGGTCGTGTAGTTACGGGAACACAGAGGGGGTCTAATTGAAGATTTTACTGATAATTAATACCACACCTTTGTGACTATCATCAACACTCAGAGGGAAATAGTATATAAACTCCACTGAATACAAGGGGACTTAGAAAGGAAGCACTGATTACACTGATACAAGCTTCAGTCAATTAATAAGAACACTGGGGATATTTTGAGTTGCATGGCTATAAGCGAGGGTATGACTGTGAATCAAGTTATATGAGACTTAAAAGAAACTGACATTAACACTATTACAAGGGGAAGGAAGATGCATTTATGACTTTTAATGTAATCAAGGGGTTCAGCCTCACTTCAGGATAACTGGGATTGTCAACTTTGGTCTATCACAAACTTGACAAGACTTCAGGGACCTCAAACGCCACCACACTTCAGGCGGACTTCATCAACACACACGGTGGCCCACCACGCTTCAGGAGGACTTCAACTATTTGGGATTTTATGGGGCAGGTTTGGTTACAGGGGCATCGACGTTCAATCCGTACAATCCCAGCGACGGCTACCAGCCGTCAGTAGATAAATCACTCCCCAGTCCCGGCAACAGCTGCAAGCTGTCAGTAATATACGGTCCTTGTAGCTGCCAGTATCAGGCAGTGGCTGGTACCATGACTTGTAAACATTGTTCTAAGGAATTGGCAACACTTCTTAGGATGGCTGCAAGCTTCCACAGGCTGTCTGGGTCAGTGTTTCATCAACTTTTGAGGTGGGAGGTTGTTATATTTTGCCTCTGAAGCCATTTTGGCCACATTGCTTGGTGCTGGGGGTACATTTATGGTAGTACCCTATGGTGCAGTAGGGGTTAACTCCCTCGGTGTCCTGGGCAATATGGCCTTCCACTGTTCACTCGTTGTTGTTGTTGTTGTAGCTGTAGTAGCCCCAAGATCCCACGGCATCCAGGTAGTCCGGTTAAGTAGTCGTCGGCACCGTAGCTCGTTGTTGTTGTAGTAGCTCTAAGATTCAGCTTATGGGAATCCCGCAGCATCCAGGTAGTCCGGTTGAAGTAGTCGTCGGCACTGTAGGAGGTCAGTGTCTTTAACTCTTGTAATGATCTCTGGGTCGTCACCTTCAGGCCGGTGGGGTTAGTTAGATTAGTTTAACGTAAGATAGATTAACATTAGGATATATCAATTAGGGTACCGGTAAGAAGATATTTGGTTAAAATTAGTAAGAGTATCTTTACAGTACAGTATATGATTAAAGGTAAGGTAAGCCAGGTTACAGTTAGGATAGGTTAGATTAAATTAAGTTACATCGTGTAAGGATTGCTTACTTAAGTAAGAGTGGTGATGGGCTGGTCTATCAGAGTGAGAACTGAGCGATCTCTGCCATACCCATAGCTTACTCTGACTGTTCCTTTTACTTATATATTTTCTAGATCTCAAGTGACGGCGTCTCTTCCGTGGATTGACCTCCCAATCTACCAAGATAGGAAGCCAAAGCGTCACATTTTTCCTTTGCCTCTCAGCTTTCTCTTCATAATTGCTGAGGGGCACAGGGCCCTGGGTGGGGCTTTGGTTTCCCGGGCGTTTCCTCACCCTCCTCAGCTCCCCGCCATGGAGTGGCTTCGGTCACCCAGGCTTTATTGTGGTCGGCAGGGAGGGTTCCGTGGGGGCGCTCGGTTGTGGCCTTGGCCTTGCTCGGGGCCTTGGGGCTGTTCGGCCAGGCAGCTTGGGGAATGGCAACAACAACAACTTAAGTAAGAAGCTTAAAGTTGGTTATTGTTGTATATTGTATAATATTTGCTTAGACTTGGTTAGGTTAGGTTACGATAAGCTAGGCTAGGTAATTATAGGCTAAATTTAGGTAGGCTAGATTAAGTGTTAGGAAATAGAATGGCAAAGTGATAGTATGGCAAATATATTTTCAAACCAACAAATGATTTACATAGATTTATATTGATACACTGACCACACAGATATTACGACCCTGCAAGGAGGTAGGACTTAATGTGACTGAAGATAGTAACTTTAAGAGTAAGGGAAAGTGGAAGGAAAGGATAGTATAGATGAAATGGGATGTGAGAGAGAGAGAGAGGAGTGGGATAGGGTAAGAGAGAGAGAGTGGATTAGGGTAAGAGAGAGAGATGAGTGGGATAGGGTAAGAGAGAGAGAGAGAGATGAGTGGGATAGGGTAAGAGAGAGAGAGAGATGAGTGAGATAGGGTAAGAGAGAGAGAGATGAGTGAGATATGGTAAGAGAGAGAGAGTGCTGAGTGGGATAGCGTAAGAGAGAGATGAGTGAGATAGGGTAAGAGAGAGAGAGATGAGTGGGATAGGGTAAGAGAGAGAGAGAGATGAGTGGGATAGGGTAAGAGAGAGAGAGAGATGAGTGGGATAGGGTAAGAGAGAGAGAGAGAGATGAGTGGGATAGGGTAAGAGAGAGAGAGAGAGAGAGAGAGGAGTGGGAAGGAATAAGGGAGAGGGATAGGGAAGGGAAATAGAGAGAGAGAAAGATCTAAGGATATTAACACATGTGTGGGGCCAGGCTGCTGGATAGAATAACAAATGATGAGCTGAGGAGGCGTTTAGGTATAAAGAGTATTAGCGAGGTGATGCGTACAAGTAGACTGGGATGGTATGGGCAATTGGACATGTGGAGAGAATGGATGAATAAAATTGGGTGAAAAGATGCAGGTCGGTGATTGTGGAGGGAGCTGCACCAAGGGGTAGACCGAGGAAGAGCTGGGATCGGACTATACGTGCCGATCTCAAATCCAAAAACTTGACAAGTGAAGCAGCCCTTAACAGGGCTGCCTGGAACGTCGCTATTAGGACAAGAGACTGAAACTGTACGTATGTGTGAAGCACTCAGTCTTAAAATGTTATGTATGTATGTATGTATGTATGTAAAGGATAAATAAGACACTATCTGATCGAGGTCATGTCTGGACTATCCTGTGGTGTCCGGCGAATCTATGGTTTTGTCTGGGGGTGCCTTAGTCAGCCCCAGCGATCATCTCCTGTGGTGGTGGTCCTATGGTCTCTCTCCCCGGCTTCATCCCCTTCCTCCATTTGGTGAATTGTATATTTAGTTACAGTCATATTCTATTATATATACTGTACTGTATATACAGGCCGTAGCTCGATTGGTAGAGCGTTCGCCTGCTAACCGTGAGGTTGACGGTTCGAGCCTCGGGCAGGCCAGTGAGTTATTGGCAGATGTCAGTGCTGTTGGTGAACGGTGCGGTCTAGCAATCTGTGGCAACTATTCACTAAGTCCCTGATTCATCAGGGCACCCATCCTAGCCTTGCTATTCAGCAGGGAGGGTATGGTGGTAAAAACTGCATCATCATCATCATAAATATATATATATATATTTGTTTTGCATTTTTAGGTAGGTTATCACCCCTGGTAGCCTATTTCTTCGTATTTCATAATTTTTGTTTTCGGTTATTCTAGGCTATCTTCCCTGGTGGCCTATTTCTGCGTACTTCAATTTTTAAATTTTCAGTTAGGCTATCACCGCTTGTGGCCTATTTCTGCGTACCGGTATTTGATAATTTTTGTTTTCGGCTAGTCTAGGACTCTAGGCTATCATCCCTGGTGGCCTATTTCTGCGTACTTCAATTTTTAAATTTTCAGTTAGGCTACCACCGCTGGTGGCCTATTTCTGCGTTACCGGTATTTCATAATTTTTGTTTTCGGTTAGGATAGGCTATCATCCCTGGTGGCCTATTTCTGTTTAGATAACAATAAATTGTTTTCGGTTCGGCTATCACTGCGTATTTAAATTTCATTTTGTTTTGTTTTAATTTTCGGTTAGGCTATCACCGCTCATAACCTATTTGTGCGTATTTCAACATTATTGTTTTCGGTTAGGCCTATTTAAGTAAGTGAAGCGACCTGAAGTGAGTGAAGTGTTTTTAAAGTAAGTTAAGTGTTTTTAAGTGAGTGAAGTGATCTGAAGAAAGTTATTGTCACCATGCCTCGTGCCTGTACGAACTGCGCCAGTAGGTTTGGTGCTTCCATGTTTGCTCCTGCCGATCCACAAGTCTGCCGACTCTGCCAGCAACGAAAGGATTTGACAGCAAAACTGGATGAAGCCCACAACAAGATCAACGCCCTCACCAGGAAACTGGAATCACTCCAAGAGTTTGTAACACTCAACATTGGAGTATCACTAACTCCAATTGTTTCAACTCCAGCATCTACCACCGCCCCAATGTCATCTGCCAACAATCCAACACCTGCAGTAGCCACTGCAGCAGATGCTTCTGATGAACCTGAGCCGACATCAAACCAGGACAGCCGCCCTGTTCACCATAGTCTCTCCCCCACTCCTCGTGCAAGAAGCCTGCTAGCACGAACAGTACCAACCCCTCGCCCCCGTTCTAACCACTCCTCTCCCCAACCTGTACACAGAGTCTCGCCACCACAGGTTTCCGGATTTACATCAGTGAGGAACGGTGCACGGCCAACGCAGAAAAGGTCTCATCTACCAGTCACAATGTCAAACAGATTTGAGATCTTGGTAGAGATGGAAGACGAACCAGAAGAGACCAGGCTCGTTGGGGATTCCATCCTACGAGGACAGGTCGAAGAGTTCTGCGACAGAGTCCCAAATCGACGAAAAGGATTTTGCATCCCAGGAGCTGGACTGGACGACATTGTGGAAGCCTTCGAAGATACCACAAAGGATGCAAACAAAAATACCCTTTTTGTCATCCAATTTGGTTCAAATGACGTCATGCGCACCAGATCCGAAGAGTTGATGGAGAAATATCAAAGATGATCCAGCACTACAAAAACAAGTCAAGGAATATCATCATCTCAGGCATTCTCCCCAAGATCGACGCACCTGACAAATTCTACAACAAGGCCTTCAGCACAAATAGCCGACTAAAATATTTGTGTCTGAAGGAAAAAGTTGAATTCATGAACCTCTAGGATAATTTCTATAACCAGCCTACTCTGTTCCGCAAGGATGGAACTCATCTAAACCCTGTGGGTTCAGCACGCATGGGTTGTCTCCTACACAAAGCAGTCCGCAGCCATGGATCAAAAAACGCCATCCGAGAAGAAGCAGCAGTGACATAAATCATCTAACGCCAAGCAAAAAACAGAGGCAACCGAGGACCACCAGCGATAAGGACCGAAGACAGCGAGGACCGAGGACAGCCATGAACATAAATGTAGATCCGACAAGAACCAATAATATTATTAAAGAGCGTTCCGAGTTCTAAAATAACAAATTTAAAGGTTTTCTATGCAAACGCTCGTAGCATACGCAATAAATTTTTAGATTTAGAGGAGCTAGTGTTTACAGAAAATTATGATGTGATTGGCATAACAGAATCTTGGCTCAATACAGAAGATAGAGATTTTTTAGCAGAATATTCACTTCCCGGTTATGTAATGTTTGAGAAAAGCAGAATAAATAGAAATGGTGGTGGCGTTTTACTTTATATCAAAGAAAGTCTTAACCCTACCCTCTTGTCAAAACCTCAAATTGTGAACGTCGACACATCTTTTGTGCTAATAAAGAATAATAAAGGTACAAAAATAATACTTGCGTTAATATACAGACCTACAGCTCAATCAGTGCAAACTGACCAAGAAATTTACGAACAAATTGCAGATGTAAGTAACTCACAAGATACCGTAATTTTTGGCGACTTTAATTTACCTGTGACCAAGTGGGGCGATACTCTTACTTCACACTCCGGACATGACTTGTATACGAACTTGCAAGAGAGTTCGCTTTATCAATTTGTTCGAACGCCGACCCGTGGTAATAACGTTCTTGACATTGTACTTGCAACAAAAGAAGAATTAATAGAGAATTTGAATGTTGGTGATGAATTCAGTAACAGCGACCATCGTACGATAACTTTCACTTTAAAGTTTACTAGTAACGAACCAAATAGTAGCATCGAAAAAGTCCCTAATTTCAAGAAAGCAAACTTTCATAAACTTATGGCTATGTTTAAAGAAACTGACTGGAGCTTTTTAATTAACAATAACGACATAAATACATCTTGGAAGTTATTCGAAACCACTTACCTAAAAGCAGTGCAAGACTGCATACCATTGAAAATACGGCATCCAGGCCTTAATAATAAGCCCAAATGGTGGAATAAAGATATTTCAAACTGTCTGCTTGCTAAAACATTTGCTAATGATAGATTAAAATCCTCACAAAATGACGAAGAACGGGTGAAATTTGTAGAGCTACGACGCAAAGCCAAAAAGTTAATTAAGCAAAGTACAAAGACCCTGGAGTTACATATTGTGAATCAAAGTAAAACAAACCCGAAAGAATTCTATAGTTATATCAGAAAGAAAAAAAGTAGTTACTTCAACTGTTGGACCGTTAGTCGATGAAAATGGAGAATACACCAAAGACGAAGTACAAATGAGTAATGCCCTCAATACCTTCTTTGCATCAGTTTTTACAACAGAAGACCTCAGTGATATCCCTACACCATCGCCGATTCAGATTGATAATTCAGATGTTCTAAGCAATATCACCGTTACAGAGAGAGAAGTATTGAACTGTTTAGATAAACTCAAGGTAAAGAAAACGCCTGGACCTGATACAATCTCGCCTAGAGTTCTAAAGGAAGCTAAGGATGAGCTCTCCAAACCACTGACATTACTATTCAATAAATCCTTGCAGTCTGGAACTATGCCTGATCAGTGGAAGCTAGCCAACGTAACACCGATATTCAAAAAAGGCAGCAAATCCCTACCCAGTAACTATCGTCCAATTAGCTTAACCTCAGTTGAATGTAAAATGCTAGAAACGGTCATAAGAGACAGACTCGTAAATCACTTAGAGGAAAATAACATACTTAAAGATACTCAACACGGCTTTCGTAAAAAACGTTCCTGTTTAAAGGTGAACTACAGGGATGAACGAAAAAACTAAGATTAGTTTCTTTATTCATGCAGAATTTAGTAAAAATTTGCCAGAACGTCCCGGACTTCCCAAACTTGACTACTTCCTTTAACGTGACGATAGTGCGTTGTTATATGTGCGAGTAGTTTGCTTGGGAAACAGATTAACTTGCTCATGTAGTAACGTACACCCTATGTGGTGGATTGTGTTCTTTTATTTAATAATTTTCATTTTAGTAAGCGTTGTTTCCACATAGCGATTTTGATAATTTAATTTGACTTTATATTGTCCTTGTCCCAATTTTGGTTTGTTTAGTTTGCAAGTTTTACATTTTAATTAATGCAGGGTCATAACTTGGCATGAATATACTGTAATATGTATATGGGCAATATCGATATAATTCCATTAAACTCCAGAACAAAATACTTATATATATAGTCGTTGGTGACGAATTGGCATTTTCAACCAGCGGGAGTGACTCCATTGTATAGAGACGCCGTTTGTAAACAAAATATGCGGTCCTGAACAGTGAGGTCTGTTTTTCGTAATTAATACCTTTCAATTCAATACTCAATACTCAGGACCAACGTCCTGATGATGTGGTGCACATCAAGAAATAATCCCAGCTCGCCAGCAATTAACATACATGCAAGTATTTATGCATGTTTAGCCTGGTCCAGAGTTGAGGGAACTCGGTTCTAAGGCCTATTTCGTAATGATAATATAGTTTTCTGTTCAATTTATATATCGCGGTCCCTTGACCAGGCAGTGGTGAAGCCAAATGTTGAGCTGTAAACATGCATACAAATTATAACAGTTTCTCAAATAAAAAAAAAACCCACAGATTCACCCATTTCCCATGTCGATAGTTCCCGCCATTGGCCACAGTTACGTCATGGTAAACACGCCAGTTCGCGCCAAATATAATAACTTAGATAAGCTATATTTCTATATTGTTAAAACAAATTGATGAAAGTTCTTCAGTATCGTGTACCTAAAACCAAGCAGATCCCAATGGACATTGTAGTTTGAATAGGTTTCATCCCTGGAATTCACCTTTAACAAACCTCTTAGACTTCTTCCACAATATCCTCAACCTCTACGATGAGAGTAAAGCTGTAGATATTATATACCTTGATTTTCAAAAGGCCTTTGACAAAGTTCCCCACAAATGATTACTGCTAAAAACTAAAAGCGCATGGAATACAAGACGGTGTGTTGAAATGGATAGAAAATTGGCTCAGCGACAGAAAGCAAAGAGTAGTCATAAACGGTAAGGCATCTAAATGGACTAATGTAAGTAGCGTGGTACCCCAGGGATCGGTACTAGGACCAATTCTCTTTCTAATTTACATCAACGACATAGATGAGGGTCTCACCTGTACAATCTCAAAATTTGCTGACGATACAAAAATTGCAAATAGCGTACTCTCAAAAGAACAAGTTGACGATATGCGACACAATCTAGATAAATTGTCATGTTGGGCCCAAATTTGGCAAATGAGTTTCAATGCAGATAAATGTAAAGTACTACATATCGGATACCTAAATGAGAAAGCAAACTATTCGATGAATGGCACTCAGCTTAAGAATGTAAACAGAGAAACCGATCTGGGAGTAACAATACCGAGTAACCTAAAACCGAGTCAACAATGTTCAGAAGTTGTTAAGAAGGCAAACAAAATAATTGGCTTTATAGGCAGGTCATTTGAGCATAAATCCAAAGAAGTTATCCTAACCCTTTACAATTCCTTAGTCCGCCCTCTTCTGGAATACTGCGTTCAATCCTGGTGCCCTTATTACCAAAAAGATATAAACAAGCTAGAACGAGTTCAACGTAGAGTTACCAAAATTATACCTAGCCTAAAGAACAAACCATACGAAGAGCGTCTTAGAGAATTAAATCTATTTCCTTTAACCCAGCGCAGATTAAGAGGCGACTTAATTCAAGTGTTCAAAATCATCAAAGGCATCGACAATATGAACTGTAGTAAGTACTTCACTATCGACCAATCTAATTACACGCGGGGAGGTTGCAAAATTATTGGTAAATCTTTTAACTCACACAAATCTAAGAATTTCTTCTTCAATCGAGTTGTCAACTTGTGGAATGGGTTTTCCTGAGACGTTATAGACTGCAGCACCGTTGATTCATTTAAACTCCGCCTAGACAAATATCTCGCATCAAACCCGCGACTGACTGCGTTTGTAAATGAATAACTTTATTTTATCCTCCCCTCAGTTACTAACCCATCTGTCCCCTAATAACTTCCTAATCCTGCCACGGACATTAGTTCCCTTTCCAATGTTCCCTTACCCACTCTAAACCACTGTTTGGACACTTGATCCTCAGTGTTTTGGAGGACAAGCAGCCTAGAAGGGTCACTAGACCTGTTGTTGCTTGATTTCCTTTGTACTCCATGCTGCCCTGCTTCGTCTTAGTTCTTCTGTTCAATTCAGACATGTTACTGATACAATTACACTAAATTACAAGGTATTGCTTTTTAACCAAAAATAGGTAATTTCATCAATGAGGTTTTGAGTCCAATTGACATATATATCCTCTAATTACATACTACATATTTATAGGGTCAACATAAGGAATAGCATGTGCATTGGTAACAAAGAAAGTGAAATAATACAAGAAAAAGAGTAGTAACAAACATAGCACTGACCAATTCATATATAAATCAATATGCCAAGCAATGCTTTTATCCAATATACATATTTAGTTTTCACTTCAATGATGAAAAACTAAACTGAGTATCTAATAATTCTAATAATCTAGTCCATACTTCTGCTTGTGCCGGCTTCTATATCCTGTGCCATCTTTGTTCCTCTCTGATTGGTTGGGTCCAGCGCCTCCCTGGACCTGTGATCCGTGGCTTGCCCGCTGGAGGGACATGGCCCCCACGGTGGTCGGAACTGGGCCCGGCATAATATTCGGCCTTCTTCGGGATTCCTTTGTGGGCCTCACCTTCCCCATCGGTGCCCTGGGCCGCCTTCAGCCTCTGGGGGGTTGTGTTGGTGTTACGGTCCACCATCCTCGTCTCTTAACTTCACCACGCATCTTTTTCCTGCCGGGTGTCATTGCTCATCGCTTCACCTTCCCATTCCATCCTTCACGTCCTGAGTGTGTTGCGGCCCCTCCTTGGATCCTAGACAGTTTGGCCTCATTCCCGGGAGGCCACTGGAGCTTGAACCTTAACCCTCTCAGACATATGACGCAATTTTGAGCCTATTAGGGATACTTTAAAGCCTTTGTTACCATCAGGGGTATTTAGAAACCTTTAGTTTAGTTACTTCAACCTCTGCAGTTGTCTTTGAGTTAGCTGTGGGCAGAAAACTAATTTTGGAGAGGTAATTATAAGAGTGAGAGAACTCTTATTTATTATTGCTAATCTGGCAACCTCTGCGTCATAAAAACGTGAAAGGGTTAATATGACAGGGTTTATTGGATCTGCCCACACTGCCCTTACATCACGAAACAAGAATCAATGTCAAAGATATAAATACAGAGGTCATACACAAGAGGAAAGAGATTTAACATGGATACAATTGCCAAAATTAAGCAAAGAGATCAAATTAAATATAGCTAGCTAGCTAGCCAGACAGACAGACAGAGAGAGAGAGAGAGAGAGCATATGTACCGTAATGTGAGAGAGTTCATCTTCTCAGTGTCGCAGAGATATATCATCCCCATATAGCCTCTCCCCCCCCCCCCCTCTCTCTCTCTCTCTCTCTCTTTCACTTTGCATTGCTATCCTTTTCTTCCACTCTTCCTTGCTCTGGGTTTTTCTATATTTAGCATAATTAATATTTTTCTCTCTCCCTTCTTTGCTATGCTTTCCTTCCACTCTACCTTTGAGCAGGTATTCGCTATTTGACTAGTAGTAATCTCTCTCTCTCATGTAATCAAGACACATACTGTAGAGTGTAGAGTATCCGAGTCTATTGTGAGCCTACGTAAACATTTATCTTGGTACACAATGAGCATATAATTTTCACTGTATTTTTCTGCTTTATCGGCGCGCGCGCGCGCGCACACACACACACACACACAACTGATACGTAGAGAAGTAACTAGCCTAATTATATTATGAAAACAAACTATATACTAGTCTAAGATAATGATACAGTACTAAAGGGGAGGTGTGGTGGAGTGGTCATGCCACTGGATTGGTAATCCAATGGACCCGGGTTCAAATCCCGATATGTCAATGGGAAGATATTATTGGGATTGAATTTGTGCTGTGCCTAGTATCAGTGCATTACCACAAAGCCCACCGAAATGCCAAAATAATACCCTCATTGTTCCCTGATTAAATAACACTGTATGAATATTCCCATATTCAAAATATGTTACAGGGGGACAATGCCTAGTGAGTTCACTGCTCAATAGGTGGCGTTCTGAGAGTGAGGGTCTGAGTCTGGAGGGTGAGACAGTGAAGCACTTGAGCGAAGCAACCAGCCGCTTCAGAGATCGAAGCCATGATGGATGCTTCACATGTCTCACTCCCCAGACTGGAACAAGACCTCACGGGCTTCACCGTGTTGAGCGGTGGAATGTACAGGCTCTCAGCCTATGCCCGAGAGGGAGTAGTTGGAATTAAAAAAAAAAAAAAAAAAAAAAAAAAAAAAAAAAAAATCTGAGAAAGAGAGGAGAGCGAGCGAGAGAGAGAGAGAGAGAGAGCGAGAGTTAGAGAGAGCGAGAGCGAGAGTTAGAGAGAGAGCGCGAGAGTTAGAGTTTGAGTTAGAGAGAGAGAGCGAGAGAGATACAGGAGTGGGGTAGGGGGTTACGGAAAAGTATGTTCACTGATTTCCATTTTAATTTTTCTAAAAGCCATACCCCCCCCCCCATTTCGGATGAGTTGTCCCCCGGAGAACCAGACAGCAGGCACTCAGCTTATGTACTTGATTCGATTTATTATGATTTTATTTTGGGAGGCACAGTTGCAGAGTCATAAACCTGGGTCAAAAGTAAGTGTCACACCAGCGCTTTTTCCAGGCAATTTTCGATGAGTAAGTTTTGTTCTTGCAATAATTCGAGTTCTTTTTCATTGTTTCATTGGTATCTGAACCTGGACCTGGAGAGTTAGCTATATACTCAGGGGAGGCTGAAGTTTTGACCCCCAAGTCAGCCTGTATAAGAGATTGTGTTTCTGGCATTATACCATCTTATTACCAATGGAAATACTAAGACTCGCTGAAAATAATCAGCTCTCTATGTGCGTGCGCGCGTGAGCGCAGAATTTCATTGAAATATTTGTAAAATCATCTTCTCACTCAAAATTGTTCAAATTTCCCGCAATTTTTGCATGGCGTATTCTACCTGCATCCCATACAAGAAAATTATCTAGTTTTACCATATTGCATAATAGAAGGGTCTGAAAAAATTATATAATATATATATATGTTTTTTTTAGCCAACATTTCAACCTAAACAATGTCGAATCTTGAAAAATATGTGAGATAATGCCATTATCTCTGCATTTTCCAGTTGCTATAATTAGTCCTATATGTAGTGTGTAGAAGGGTAATGAATTTGAGCAATAAACACAAAAGTAGATGATCTCATAAGTGCCAAAATAGGATCTCTGGCAAGCTAAAATCAAAGATTTTCACACACCAAAGTACAACATTTTCATCAGGGGGAAACTTTGTAGAATTATTTTAGACAATTATTTACCAAAATCCATGATATTGGGGCCCCCCCAAAGGGGGTGCTAGGGATGTCATATGGGTGTTTATGCCCTCATATGATCATTTCTATTGGTTACAGAAGCCCTTTAGACTACAGACACAACAACAAAATTAGGGTGGCTGAAAGATTTGTTTTTAGTTTTTCGGGGGTCGAGGTCGAACCCCCGGCCCGGGGGGTTATGGATGCGATATGTGTTTTTGTTCCCTCCTATGCTATTCTCCTATGTTGAAAGAAGCATTATAGAACAAGAACAACAAAATTCGAAATTTGCTTTCTGGGCTCAGCGAGGGTTCAGTCTCCCCTATTTAATTAATTAAGGGGAAATGGGTCGTTTAATTCTTCCTCATGTTTAGCCCTATTAGTTTTCATATTAAAAGACATTCGGCCCATTAGTTTGGCAATTTTAACACCTTTCTCCTTATTTCTTTGTCAGTATTAAGATGTTTCCTGCTATTTAGGTGTCGATTTTTTTTCCTGGCGAACGATATTGAGCCTGAAATTTTGGAAGAATCGGCCTATGGTAAGGATATTTTCTACCGAAAAATGTACAAATTCATCTTGAAGGGGGGTCAACAGGGTGTATGTCTAAGCTTGGTGGAGGTTTAGCGAGGAAACTATGAAATCAATGAATACATTAACCCCTTATTAGCGGGGCCCGACTTAAGTCCGTATCTAAAAACCTGGGCTATGTGGCGGGGCCCGACTTTAGTCCGTATCTAAAAACCTGGGCTATGTGGCGGGGCCCGACTTTAGTCCGTATCTAAAAACCTGGGCTATGTGGCGGGGCCCGACTTAAGTCCGTATCTAAAAACCTGGGCTATGTGGCGGGGCCCGACTTAAGTCCGTATCTAAAAACCTGGGCTATGTGGCGGGGCCCGACTTTAGTCCGTATCTAAAAACCTGGGCTATGTGGCGGGGCCCGACTTAAGTCCGTATCTAAAAACCTGGGCTATGTGGCGGGGCCCGACTTAAGTCCGTATCTAAAAACCTGGGCTATGTGGCGGGGCCCGACTTAAGTCCGTATCTAAAAACCTGGGCTATGTGGCGGGGCCCGACTTTAGTCCGTATCTAAAAACCTGGGCTATGTGGCGGGGCCCGACTTAAGTCCGTATCTAAAAACCTGGGCTATGTGGCGGGGCCCGACTTAAGTCCGTATCTAAAAACCTGGGCTATGTGGCGGGGCCCGACTTAAGTCCGTATCTAAAAACCTGGGCTATGTGGCGGGGCCCGACTTTAGTCCGTATCTAAAAACCTGGGCTATGTGGCGGGGCCCGACTTAAGTCCGTATCTAAAAACCTGGGCTATGTGGCGGGGCCCGACTTTAGTCCGTATCTAAAAACCTGGGCTATGTGGCGGGGCCCGACTTAAGTCCGTATCTAAAAACCTGGGCTATGTGGCGGGGCCCGACTTAAGTCCGTATCTAAAAACCTGGGCTATGTGGCGGGGCCCGACTTTAGTCCGTGTGCAATTTTTGAGCAAGAATGGCTCTGAGAGAGAGACGAGCGACGGGAGGAGCGTAGGTTGCATCATGACCGCTCGGCACGGACCCCGCGCGCCTACTGACATCTACTCCACACAACTCCACCCTCCCTACCTCGCCACACAGGGAATTATATAAGGAAATTACCGTATTGTAGGGTTTTTGCACTCGTGTTGCACGATCGTTGCAAGAGAACGCATGGTCGTAGAAGGATGGTTCTGGTGTCATTGGAAAGCTCAATTTACGCCCTTTCAGGGATACATAATTGTATTACGCTCTGGCTCTTGTTTATGCATGAAAAAGAGCACGGAAACAAGGCGATTTAAGGTTAAAAAAAAAACGCTGGGCGCGTAGTGGAAAAAACTGATGGGCCCGCTCGTAAGGTGTTAATTAATAGACCAAAAAAACGGCCCATCTCCCCATAAGATATAAATCGTGGGCTAATTTGAACCCTTAAACAGCACAAACGAACACCCCAAAATGTAAATATTAACCCTTTAAAGATCTGATGACGCATTTTTTCCCGTTTTCTAACTATTATTAGACAATTTTATTCAGATTTGGACGGGTATAGGGAGGTCAGAGGTTTAATTGAGATCGTCTTTACCCTTATATTTACCTCAGATCCTTCCTAAACTGCATAAAATCGTCCAATGATAACCGGAATAAACTATACACTTTACCCTTATATAATTCACACAGATCCTTCCTAATGATATACTTAACCCTTCTAATTCCCACAGATTAACCCTCTGACATCCATATACCCTTCCTAACCTGAATAAAATAATCCACAATAGCCACTAAACAGAAAAGAAATGCGTCATTGTATTTTCTAGGAGCTATATACTGTGTACTCTAGCACATACCCCATATATATATATATATATATATATGTATGTATGTATATGCTCAGGCCCAATCCCCACTTTTCCTATTTATATTCTTATTTTAATTCTTATTTTCTATTTTACCCTATTTTATTATTTTTATTTTTTATTTTTTTCTTGGGGATGGCCGACTCAAGACAGAGCAAGAACAGGGAAAACACAAAACACAACATAAAACAACGAACAAACAGACAAAACACAAAATGCACACACATCTAGGTCACCCAGGAGAATACCCAGAGACCTATATATAATTGTATTCTATATTGTTTTTCTTTCTGTTTTATATTGGGGGTGGCCGACTCGAGACAGAGCCCGAACAGGGACATCACAACACAACAGAAAAACAAAACAAAACAAAAACAAAACACAAAATCACACACATCTAGGTCGTCCAGGAGAAACACAAAATCACACACATCTAGGTCGTCCAGGAGAAACACAAAATCACACACATCTAGGTCGTCCAGGAGAAACACCTAATTCATGTTACGAGTTTTGTCCTACTTACTTGGAACAGGGTAAAACAGCCTGTAGATTCAACAGCTCAACATGGTGGAAGTCAGGAGGTCTTAATCCAGATGGCGAGTGAGACATCGAGACGGTTGAGTTCTGCAACCGGCTCGTTCTTGTACCCTTTCCCAATACATCTGAAAGCATAGATTCCTAATATTAAAAATAATGTGTATTATAAAATAACTCTGGAACTGCATGAATGGAGAAAGTTGCTGGACCCCCTTCTCCCTTATGCTTAGCCCCATTAGTTTTGAGATTTCAAGACATTTCCCCATTAGCTTGGCGATGTTAAGACCTATCACCACATAATTATAGGTGTCGATTTTTTCATGGCGAGCGATGGTAAGCCTGCAAGATAAGAGTTAGGCCGGGCTATTTCTCAACTGAAAAACAAAAATGCAACCATTTTTCTGGAACTTGGGGATATTTTATAAGTTTATGAAGGTCTATGGAGGAAACTATAAATAAATAAATAAAGGAGTAAATGAACAAGTAAATACAAACAAAATATCCTTAAGGGGAGGTTTTTAGTGTTTCCTAGACTTCCATCAAGCTTGAAATTACACCCCCATGACCCCCTTTCAAGATAAATGTGTACATTTTTCGGTAGAAAAATTTCCCGGCCAAAGGCCGGTTCCTCTTAAATTATAGGCTCGCTATCGCTCGCCAGGAAAAAATTGACACCTAAATGGGACGAAAGGTCTTATAAGTGACATACATGGGGTGAAAGTTCTTAAAATCGCCAAACTAATGGGACGAACGTCTTAAAATCTCAAAAGCAATGGGGCTAAACATGAGGGAGAAAGGGTCAAGAAAAAGTCCCTCAAGTGGAAATCTCCCCTTAAACGTGTTTCCAGCAGTGCAGTGAAGTGGAGTAGTAATGGAGAAGTAATTCTAGAAAGCATTGTGCTGTATCAAGAGACAGTTTCATGGTGGGAATAACGAGCTACAGTAGCCCAATCCTAATTTTCTATAACGCTGCAATATGGACCCTTCAAGTATAAGGTGCAATAACGAGCTACAGTAGCCTAATCCTAATTTTCTATAACGCTGCAATATGGACCCTTCAAGTATAAGGTGCAATAACGAGCTACAGTAGCCTAATCCTAATTGTCTATAACGCTGCAATATGGACCCTTCAAGTATAAGGTGCAATAACGAGCTACAGTAGCCTAATCCTAATTTTCTATAACGCTGCAATATGGACCCTTCAAGTATAAGGTGCTACAGTAGCCTAATCCTAATTTTCTATAACGCTGCAATATGGACCCTTCAAGTATAAGGTGCAATAACGAGCTACAGTAGCCTAATCCTAATTTTCTATAACGCTGCAATATGGACCCTTCAAGTATAAGGTGCTACAGTAGCCTAATCCTAATTTTCTATAACGCTGCAATATGGACCCTTCAAGTATAAGGTGCAATAACGAGCTACAGTAGCCTAATCCTAATTTTCTATAACGCTGCAATATGGACCCTTCAAGTATAAGGTGCAATAACGAGCTACAGTAGCCTAATCCTAATTGTCTATAACGCTGCAATATGGACCCTTCAAGTATAAGGTGCAATAACGAGCTACAGTAGCCTAATCCTAATTTTCTATAACGCTGCAATATGGACCCTTCAAGTATAAGGTGCAATAACGACCTACAGTAGCCTAATCCTAATGTTCTATAACCCTGCAATATGGACCCTTCAAGTATAAGGTGCAATAACGACCTACAGTAGCCTAATCCTAATTTTCTATAACGCTGCAATATGGACCCTTCAAGTATAAGGTGCAATAACGACCTACAGTAGCCTAATCCTAATTTTCTATAACGCTGCAATATGGACCCTTCAAGTATAAGGTGCAATAACGAGCTACAGTAGCCTAATCCTAATTTTCTATAACGCTGCAATATGGACCCTTCAAGTATAAGGTGCAATAATATATATCTCTATCTATCTAAATACTATATATATATCTCTATCTATCTAAATACTATATATATATATGTATTTCGTTTTTATTAATTTTAAGAACCTTAGAACTTCATTTCTCGATAACTAATGGAAATATAAACGATTAGTAAGTTTCTACACCATATTATTGCTAACTTTTCGTAATTAACCCTATACAATCGTTGTCATATCAGAGGAGGCTAATTAAGGGGAGGCAGACCGTTTTTCTGGACCTCCTTCTCCCTCATGTTTAGATTATAAGACGTTCGGCCTATTAGTTTTGCGATTTTAACACCTTTCGCCCCATTTCGTTGTCAATTTTAAGACCTTTCGTGCCATTTAGGTGTCGATTATTTCCTGGCGAGCGATAGCGAGCCTGCAATTTTAAGAGGAATTGGCCTTCGGCCGGGACATTTTTCTACCGAAAAATTTACAAATTTATCTAAGGGGCGTTTTTCTAAGCTTGATGGCAGGTCTAGGGAGGAAACTAAAAAAATATATGAATAAATGAATTAATAGACCAAACAAACGGCCAGCCTCCCCTTAAGATGAGAACAAACCTACTTCTCACCTGTTTAAATAAATATACTTTAGACTCCAAATATATCCTCCTGAAACTGAACCGCAAGACCTATGAGATACTAACCATCCCTCGTAACTCCCCCGTATCTCTCCCCCTAGTGGTATTGACAGCACACCCTAAGTTCAGAAAGGAATTTTCATTTTCAACCTCAGGGACAAGGGACCATGTTTTTTACCCTAAACCCTATCTGATCCCACGTTTTGGGGTTATCTTTGTGGTGATATATTTTGTTATTTTTAGGGGCTTCTTTTGATTACCCCCCACCCCAAATGTCTAATAATATTCCTTAGTATTATATATACAGGTACACCCCCTTTCAAGCAAAAAAAAAAAAAAAAAAAAAAAAAAATATATATATATATATATATATATATATATATATATATATATATATAAAATAAATAGATTAATTAACATAAATACATATAAAAACACAAAAAGCGCTTCCACAGACCCAGTTTAAGAAGGACCTATGCTAGTCAGAGAACGTATTTTACCCCTCTGAATCGTGGAGGGATATTATAATTTAAAGAAAATCGTCTAATTTAAAGATAATCGTCTAATTTAAAGATAATCGTCTAATTTAAAGATAATCGTCTAATGGTAACCAGTACATGACCAAAATTACGTCATCGTGCTGAAGCGATTAAAGGGCAATTAAGGGAGGGGAGGGGGTTCTGCACCCCCATTATGTTTGAGATTTCGCCCCATTCGCCCCATTACCTTGACGATATTACACCCGTTTGTGCCATTTACGTGTCGATTTTCTTCCTGGCGAGCGAAAGCGAACCTTTAGTTTAGGAAGAACCAGCTTTCAGTCTAGGGAAGAATCTATATAATACATAATATATTAATAAATAAATATCTAATTAATAAGGGGCTATTAAGGGGAGATATCCACTTGCGGGATTTTTTTCTTGACTCCTTTCTCCCTCATGTTTAGCCCCATTGTTTTTCTAATTTTAAGACGTTTGCCCCATTATTTTGACTATTTTAAGAACTTTCAACCCATTTCAGTCAATTTTAAGACCTTTCGTGCCATTTAGGTGTCGATTTTATCCTGGCGAGCGACAGCGAGCCTGTAATTTAAGAGGAACCGGCTTTCAGCCGGGAAATTTTTCTACCGAAAAATGTACAAATTTATCTTGAAAGGGGCTCAAATGGGTGTAATCTTAAGCTTAAAGGATATCTAGGGACCAAACTAAAAACCTCCCCTTAATACACGAACAAGAAACAAATAATCAAGCTAGAAACAAATGTTGTCATGTAATAATTTTGTCATATAATTATTTTGTCATATAATAATTTTGTCATATAATAATGTTGTCATATAATAATTTTGTCATATAATAATTTTGTCATGTAATAATTTTGTCATATAATAATTTTGTCATATAATAATTTTGTCATATAATAATTTTGTCATCTAATTTTGTCATATAATAATTTTGTCATATAATAATTTTGTCATCTAATAATTTTGTCATATAATAATTTTGTCATATAATAATTTTGTCATATAATAATTTTGTCATATAATAATTTTGTCATATAATAATTTTGTCATATAATAATTTTGTCATATAATAATTTTGTCATATAATAATTTTGTCATATAATAATTTTGTCATATAATAATTTTGTCATATAATAATTTCGTCATATAATAATTGTCATCTAATAATTTTGTCATATAATAATTTTGTCATGTAATAATTTTGTCATATAATAATTTTCATCCTAGGTGGCCCAAAAGAAGCTCTTGAAAAAATGATTCATGGAGATCTTTTATAGAATTTAGTATTAAGGAACCATTTAACCGGACGAGGCCATTATCACAGCGGTGGGGGAGGGGACACGAGGGGGGGGGGGGGGGGCTTAAGACTAATGGGCCTTAAGACAGGTTGGCTTAGGGGGCCATTAAGGGGGATTATATTGTGGGCCTTAAGGGGAGGTATTTAGTTTGTTCCCTAGACCTCCATCAAGCTTAAAATTACACCCCCTAGGCCCCCTTTCAAGATAAATTTGTACATTTTTCGGTAGAAAAATGTCCCGGCCGGAGGCCGGTTGCTCTTAAATTACAGGCTCGCTGTCGCTCGCCAGGATAAAATTGACACCTGAATGGCACGAAGGGTCTTAATATGGGGTGAAAGTTCTTAAAATCGCTAAACTAATGGGGCAAACGTTTTATAATATCAAAAGCAATGGGGATAAACATGAGGGAGAAAGGGGTCAAGAAAAAAATCCCTCAAGTGGATATCTCCCCTTAACCCTATCTAACCGAGCCTGGTATCTTATAAATCCCTACCCGTTCCACTTATTTAGTTTGGCTCTTCATATTTTCACCAACTCGCCAATTAATTACAAATAAACCTAACTAATGAAATCGATGAAAGTAATGAATACGACATTTCGCCTCTTTCAGATGATTTTTTTTTCCGGCCATTGGCTGGACAATTTTTTCTAAAAAACAAATGTATAAATTTAGCTTGAAGAGGGGTCTGGGGGATTAATTTTTGGTTATATTTTTAGCTTGAAGTGAGATCTTGAGAGGAGTATATTTATTTTTAGCGTGAAGTGGGTCTAAAGGCCGTGTCATACAGAGGTCGACCGCGACCCGACAGTAACCCGAAGGCAATGACTTGCACTTTTCACCCGAATTCACCCGAAGTCCCCGAATGAGACTCGTACCCCGACTATGACTAGAAAGCAATTCGAATGCTACCCGAGGGACTCGAATGCGTCTCGAATACGAGTCGATGTTATCCCGTATATTACTCGAAACTAACCAGAAGTTGAACGGAATTGAATCGACCATGAGTCGAAAGCTAATCGACGGTGACCCGAGTAGCAGATACCAACCCGAGTTAAAACCGAGTCACACCCGAAGTAACCCGACTTAAAACCGAATGAAAACCGAACCCCACCCGAAGTCACGAACCCAACCGGAATGAAACCACTCCAACCGCACACGGGCCTGCTTCACGTGGTTCCGTCCATCGATTCGCGTTCGGGTTTGATTCGACTTGGCTTCGATAACCCTTCGACTTACATTCTAGTCATTCGGATCACGATCGAGTAATCATCGAGTCTAATTAGGAATGTCGGACATGCATCGAGTCATTTTCTAGTAGTATTCGGGTAGCCATCCAGTCATCATCCTGAAATTCGGGTCTGCATCGAGTAACAGTTGACTTTCGAACAAGTTTATGTAGGAATTTTCCACTGAGCATCGAGTCTAATTCGGGTTACGGTCTACATCATCGGGTCTAAGTCCACTAAGGTTCGATCAATTCTGGTATGAATCGGGTTAAATTTTTTGACTCGAAAGTGACTCGAATAGGTCGAATGCGATCAGAATATGGTAGAATGTAAGCCGAATATGAATTGAATGTAAATCGAAGGCGACTCGAGGATTTTGTAACGGTTTTTTGACCCGAACGCACTCGAGGATTTCCCAAAAGTTAACGCATACACTAACTTTTGGCCGACTCACCCGAACATTCGGGTGATGACCAGAGCATGACTAGAACGACTCGAACATACCAGAATCATACTCGATGTCGCCCGATTATTGGGCCGAATACACTCGAACCGCAAAATTTTTTGCAAGTCATTGCCTTCGGGTTACTGTCGGGTCGCGGTCGACCTCTGTATGACGCGGCCTTAAGGGGCAAACAAAACCAAATAATGCTCGAAAAATGTATAAACAATCAAACTGTCAAGAATAATACTAAATATACAAGGACGAGGCCATTATCAAAGCAGTACAAAGGAGTACAAAGGAGTACAAAGGAAATCAAGCAACAACATATCTAGTGACCCTTCTAGGCTGCTTGTCCTCCAAAACACTGAGGATCAAGTGTCCAAACAGTGGTTTAGAGTGGGTAAGGGAACATTGGAAAGGGAAATACTGCCCTGGAACTAACATCCGTGGCAGGATTAGGAAGTTAGTAGGGGACAGATGGGTTAGTAACTGAGGGGGGGATAAAATAAAGTTATTCATTTACAAACGCAGTCAGTCGCGGGTTTGATGCGAGATATTTGTCTAAGCGGAGTTTAAATGAATCAACGGTGCTGCAGTCTATAACGTCTGGAAGCCCATTCCACAAGTTGACAACTCGATTGAAGAAGAAATTCTTAGATTCGTGTGAGTTAAAAGATTTACCAATAATTTTGCAACTGTTTCCCCGCGTGTAATTAGATTGGTCGATAGTGAAGTACTTACTACAGTTCATATTGTCGATGCCTTTGATGATTTTGAACACCTGAATTAAGTCACCTCTTAATCTGCGCTGGGTTAAAGGAAATAGATTTAATTCTCTAAGACGCTCTTCGTATGGTTTGTTCTTTAGGCTAGGTATCATTTTGGTAACTCTACGTTGAACTCATTCTAGCTTGTTTATATCTTTTTGGTAAGAAGGGCACCAGGATTGAACGCAGTATTCCAGAAAAGGGCGGACTAAGGAATTGTAAAGGGTTAGGATAACTTCTTTGGATTTATGCTCAAATGACCTGCCTGGGGGAGGGAACAGGAAAGACTAATGGGCCTTAAGACAGGTTGGCTTAGGGACCCATTAAGGAGGATTAAGGCCTAAATGATATGTGTACGGTCACATTGAAAACTTCGAACCTGTCTCACTTAATTTCAATGTTATTTTTTTAGGATATATGATAATACAGATATATATTTGATTTCTAGTTTGCACCCTAGACCTCCATCAAACACTTACGAACACCTCCAGTATTTTCTTTAGTTTGCTCCCTAGACCTCCATCAAGCTTATATACTGTAGATCACTCCAAGACCCCCTTTCGGGATAAATTTCTACATATATTGGTTGTTGTTGTTCCCCAAGCTGCCTGGCCGAACAGCCCCAAGGCCCCGAGCAAGGCCGAGGCCATAACCGAGCGCCCCCACAGAACCCTCCCTGCCGACCACAATAAAGCCTGGGTGACCGAAGCCACTCCATGGGGCGGGGAGCTGAGGAGGGTGCGGAAACGCCCGGCCCACCCAGGGCCCTGTGCCCCTCAGCAATTATGAAGAGAATGTTCAGGGTCAAAGGAAAAATGTGACGCTTTGGCTTCCAATCTTGGTAGATTGGGAGGTCAATCCACGGAAGAGACGACGTCACTTGAGATCTAGAAAATATATAAGTAAAAGGAACAGTCAGAGTAAGCTATGGGTATGGCAGAGATCACTCAGTTCTCACTCTGATAGACCAGCCTAGCACCGCATGACTAGAACCCAATCCTCTCAGCATCAGCTAGGAAAGGCCCTAGAAAGCCGACTTTGGCGGGGGGATAGCTCCCCTATTTCAACCCCTTTCGGGGTTGGGCACCCACCCAACATATATTGGTTAAAATATTCGGCTGGTTTCTTCTAAATTAATATTGACACCTAAATGGCATGAAACGGCTTAACCCTTTCACTGCAACCGACGTAAGTATACGTCTTAAGTTAACCCCTTCAAACACAACGACATATTAGACGATTTCCTTTAACTAATAATCTACCTTTAACCCTTTTCCTGTGGGAGACATTCCCGAACGCCATGGCAATTTACAAGCTTTAAAAGCCTCTAAAAGCCTGTAAAATTGAGTGCAAGGGAGCAGGAGCGCGACAGCCACACGTCCGTCTCCCAGCCAAGCGGCCGTGGCACTGAAGGCTCTGAGTCAGAGTCTCGCGAGATATACAGTGCTGCCAAAGGCAAATGTAGCGAGACATAAGCGAGAATTACTCATTTTAGCAAATGTCTATGGTAGCGCTGCGGGTAAACCCCCGAAGCTCATTTTGGTGTAATTTTGAAGTTATTTTCTTCTAATTTTCAGCTGAATAAATTTAATTTCATTCAGAC
This sequence comes from Paralithodes platypus, assembly GCA_032716605.1. Taxonomy (NCBI): domain Eukaryota; kingdom Metazoa; phylum Arthropoda; class Malacostraca; order Decapoda; family Lithodidae; genus Paralithodes; species Paralithodes platypus. The sequence goes on along the minus strand of CM064512.1, from coordinate 60,856,381 downwards.
ACTTGCCTAATCAATCAAGAGTGCCTGAATGAGCCCTAATATGGCAGAAATAGGCGGAAATATGCCCGCACCGAAGATGTTAAGACTCATATGGGTAGACACGATCCCAATAAACCCTCTGAATAACGTAGGTCCTTCTTAAACTGCATAAAATCGTCTGTAGACAGAATCAAAGGTAAAATGGAATGATCGTGCTGAAGGGGTTAAAAAGGCCTACATTGCGGCCGACATACATAAACATTTGGGTAGTACCGGCTGAGTTGATTATACCAACCCGCCACACTTGTTGCCTGACACTTCCAGGAGGTTCTAAGCTTGCCACCCGTACTTATATCAGTATGTTTAGTGCATTGGTTGAGGGAGGGTGTGTGTATAATAAAAAGGTGTTATAGAAGCTGAAAATCAACGAAAACAGAGCCACTTCTTCAAGCAATTTTAAGAGCTATATACCAGGTACGCATATGAGATTCATTTTATCTTCATTTCAACAACTCATATTGTCTTGTAAACACAAAAAATCACAAAACCTGATAAAATAACTACATTTTATCCAGCTATCGCAAGGGGAAGTTAAGGAACACATCATATATTTTCGCTTTGTGTGGTAGGAGGAGGTAGAGAGGGGATGGTGACTGTTATAGAGAGAGTTCTACCCAATCTTTTCATTGGAGCTCGTTGCAATTTGCTTAGGGCTACAGATATGGTGACATGGCAACATATATTGAGCGTAATTAGCAGGAAAATAGCCGCTTGCTTGGGCGTATTCTTCAAGATTAAAGCTGTCGCAACAAAAACGTTAACATTTACAAACAAATGAGCCAAAAGGTCTTAAAACTGCCAAACTCATGGGCAGATGTCTTAAAATCTCAAAATTAATAAGGCTAAACATGGAGAAGATGGCCCAAAAGAACACCGTCTTAAAATAAATATTATTGTCTGATGGCAGCCTGAATAATATGTAACTAACACAATATAGGCTATATACTGTATATATATATATAACAAAAAATATTTACATATACAGTATAGCCTATATCAAACACAAGTCTCTCTCTCTCTCTCTCTCTCTCTCTCTCTCTCTCTCTCTCTCTCTCTCTCTCTCTCTCTCTCTCTCTCTCTCTCTCTCTCTCTCTCTCTCTCTCTCTCTCACAGTAATTACCAATCTCTCACTGGGAGGACCCTATAGAGATGTACAATAAAGGCAGGGGTCAAACACTACTCCCTTTATCAGCCCATGGTACACGAGAGAGAGAGAGAGAGAGAGAGAGAGAGAGAGATATTATGTGTCTGTCTGTGTGTGTGTGTGTGTGTGTGGTGTGTGTGTGTGTGTGTGTGTGTGTGTGTGTTTATGTTAAGTCGGTGCTAATATATAAATTATACAGTATGTGTGTGTAAATCTGTATATATATATATATATATATATGTATATAGGGTGTGTGTGTGTGTGTGTGTGTGTGTGTGTGTGTGTGTGTGTGTGTGTGTGTGTGTGTGTGTGTGTGTGTGTGTGTGTGTATGTTTCAGTGTACGTCTGCGTGTGTATGTGTGTGTTTCTGTGTAAGTCCGTGTAGCCTATGTGTGCTTACATAAATGTGTTAATGTGTTATGTATAACACAAGGAAACAGTACATACGAACCCTACCATGAAGCCTACAGCATACAAAATTCACAGTAATGGTGCGTATAACGACATAAGCCGGCGTAATTGCGTACCGTAATATGACTCTCGCTGCAACATTAATGATGGAATGATGAAATGCGTACAGTCGGGGCTGGAAGTACCGTAGTCGGGATTTGGTTGGATTTTGCTTTGTGGCTTGGAGGATAGAACGTATATATATCCTATGATCAAACCAAGCTGGAATAGATAGATAGATAGATATAGATATAGATAGATAGATAGATAGATAGATAGATAGATAGATAGATAGATAGAAAGAGAGAGATAGATAGTCTCATCATCTTATATTTAACTATTATAATTTGATCTTACTTAGCTGAGATAGATATATAGATAGAGATACACAGATAGATAGATAAATAGATAGATAGTCTCATCATCTTCTATTTAACTATATATATTAATGTTGACGAGAAATTATATATCCTTTTCTCACACGAGAGAGAGAGAGAGAGAGAGAGAGAGAGAGAGAGAGAGAGAGAGAGAGAGAGAGAGAGAGAGTACCAAATCCTATCGTTCTGCAGTTTGTTATTCTGAGGGTACATGTCAGAGAAATTGCCATACGTTTCTGTACAGTGTAATGCCGCTATACTATGTTCCAAATAGGTAGGCCAGAAATCGTGAACCCTAACCTCTGTAACTCTAAAGGGGCTAGAACAAATGGGCTGTACATTTTCCCACCTATTCCCTGGCTAACCCTTCCCATATGGTAGAAATATTAGCTTGATTAATACTATCCTCTGGAACTCAAAAAATGCTAGAGCAAATGGGCTGTAAATTTCCACACCTATTCCCTGGCTGACCCTTCCCAAATAATAAGAAATATTAGATCGACACACCACACAGCCATTCAGACCACGAACAGTAGATTTATATACCATTTCATAATATACAGTAGCCACATAGCATTACAAAAACACATATTACACCATGAAAACAAAAACACACAATCACAATACCACATCTATACACCATGCTATACCTCAGTTTTAAGGTAATCCTTAATAGAATATACCATTAAACTACAGCAGCGTAAAACTTTTTGTCTCAAAACACCATATTACACCACAAAACACAACAAATAAACACAACAAACACCACCACATCTATACCACAACAGTTCCAAGTCCACAAAGATTAAATCCTAAAACACCATATTTAACCATAAACCACAAAAATCCTAAACACCATCTTTAACCATAAACCACAAAAAACACACCAATTAAACATAAAAAAACAAAAAAAAACAGCACCACATCTATACCACAGTTCCAAGCCAGTACTTCAAACAAATTACATCCTAAAACACCATAAAACACACCATATAACATAAAAACACCACAAAACACAATCGCAACATAAAAATCTATACACCATTCTATAAATTCTATACCTCACAGTTCCAAACCAGTACTCCACAAATATACAACTGGAATACATTCTATACATTCTATACCTCATTCTATACATTCAATACATTCTATACCTCACAGTTCCAAACCAGTACTCCACAAATATACAACTGGAATACATTCTATACATTCTATACCTCATTCTATACATTCTGTACCTCACAGTTCCAAACCAATACTCCACAAATATACAACTGGAATACAGGCCCCTGGAAAAAGTTAGACTTTCAAGCACGTCAGGAAAGGGTAAACTGTGTCTATACAATGCTAACAGGGCGGAATATACTATTAAACTACAGGACATTGGGATATACTATTAAACTACAGGACATTGGGATATACTATTAAACTACAGGACATTGGGATATACTATTAAACTACAGGACATTGGGATATACTATTAAACTACAGGACATTGGGATATACTATTAAACTACAGGACATTGGGATATACTATTAAACTACAGGACATTGGGATATACTATTAAACTACAGGACATTGGGATATACTATTAAACTACAGGACATTGGGATATACTATTAAACTACAGGACATTGGGATATACTATTAAACTACAGGACATTGGGATATACTATTAAACTACAGGACATTGGGATATACTATTAAACTACAGGACATTGGGATATACTATTAAACTACAGGACATTGGGATATACTATTAAACTACAGGACATTGGGATATACTATTAAACTACAGGACATTGGGATATACTATTAAACTACAGGACATTGGAATATACTATTAAACTACAGGACATTGGGATATACTATTAAACTACAGGACATTGGAATATACCACGCATCTATGCACTTAATAGAGTATACATATAGTTTACACAGACACGCAAACATACTGTATACACACACACACACACAGCACACATATAACACACAACTAACTACAACACAACGTATCTACACGGAAACACACTCACACTTTCCTCTCTCTCTCTCTCTCTCTCACACACACACACACACACACACACACACACACACACACACACACACACACACACACACACACACACACACACACACACACACACACACACACACACACACACACACACACACACACACACACACACACCATCATCATCATAACACAGCGTATGATTAAGTTCCATCAGTGTTAATTACTATAGCTCTACAGCATTCCTAGTCAGTCAAATATAAGCTCAGGTACTATAGGTCTTCTTATAGAGATTTAATGAAGACTAACAGACAAACAGAGGTGATCACAAAACCCTACCCACGCTTGTCAACTGCGCCAAGGGTAACACAAATATATTCCCAAGCACTCCAAGGTTTAGGGGAGGGTTTTAGTTTGTTCCCTAGACCTCCATCAAGCTTAAAATTACATCCCCTAGACCCCCTTTCAAGATAAATTTGTACATTTTTCGATAGAAAAATTTCCCGGCCTTCTCAAGTTACAAGCTCGCTATCGCTCGCCATGAATAAATCGACACCTAAATAGCACGAAAGGTCTTAAAATTGACAACGAAATGGGGCGAAAGTTGTTAAAATCGCCAAAATAATGGGCCAAACGTCTTACAATCTCAAAACTAGTGGGGCTAAACATTAGGGAGAAGGGGGTCCAGAAAAACGGTCTGCCTCCCCTTAAATTGACCAAAACTAACTACACATTTTCGCGTGGAGTGAATTACAGATGTTTCAACAACAGAGGACAGTTTGGTGGGGGGTCTTTTTCACAGAACCACTACCATTAGTTAGGCTGACTGGGATAAAATACACACACACATATATACATACATACATACATACATACTGTGCATACATACAGACATACATTAGCACACTTACATTCACATACATACACAGACAGTAACACACGCACACACAAACAGGTCATACACACTCACTCATTCACACTCATAAATAGACAAGTATAAATACACATACACTCTCTCTCTCTCTCTCTCTCTCTCTCTCTCTCTCTATCTCTCTCTCTCTCTCTCTCTCTCTCTCTCTCTCTCTCTCACACACACACACACACACACACACACACACACACACACACACACACACACACACACACACACACACACACACACATTTCACGGTCACGGTGGCCGAGCGCGCTTAGTACTCTGTATTGGGAGCGCTAGCTCTGGTGTCGGGGGTTCAATCCCACGCGCCGGCAGGGGAAGTTCTCTCAAAAACTTTCCCTGGCCGTGAAGGCAAGGTCTGGACGGACCGCCTCGGGGGGCCCCACAAAGTCTCCTGCCCACGTCCTACTCCTTCGGGAGTATGTAGGCGCTCTCGTTAGCAGCCAGGATCAGTCTATTGATCCCTTAGGATAAGATCTAGGTTAAGTTTGTGTATTTTCAGCCCCATTGGCTGCCGGCTTGAAATAAACCGATTATTATTATTATTATTACATTGAACCAGACGAAAACACACAGAACACAACTCTAAGACTATACAAGACATTTTAAGAGATATACAGTTTTCCTAGACCACGGAAAATACCGAAAAACAAAATAAAATACAGTTTAAGCGAAAAGTAAAGATTTATATGAGAAAAAAAGTAAACAGATATATTTTGTTTGACTAAATTAGGGTTCCCTGACATCTACACCGGTAGACCATTTCAACCAGTAGCTCTCAACTAGTGTTAAATCAACCTAGACCAACCAAACCAGTGCCAAAATATAGTACTAACCTAACCTAACCGTATTGATTGATTTGGTACTGGCTGAGAGCTACTGGTTGAAATGGTCTACTGGTTGAGTTGTCCGGTCACCCTAAATCATTCATTGATTGTAAGTGCACGACGGAAATTAATTCAAGTAGAGATACTCCAAGGAAATTTGTAGATACTCAATTGAACATAAAAGTAGAGACAGTTGAAAGAATAATACAATCCGTAAAATAGAAAACAAATGAAAGAGTTAGAGTGAGAGTATGAGTGAGAGGAATGTATGTCATAGTACTTACTTAAATAAAACGAACGATAGATAAATAGATCGATATATAGATAGATATATAGATAGATATGTGGATAAATATAGATTGATTGATAGATAGATATACAGTATAAAGATATATATGGACAGATATAGATATAGATAGATATAGATATGTGTGGATAGATGGATAGATTGATTGAAAGATAGATATATAGAGAGGTAGATAATAGATATGTGGATATATTGATTGATAGATAGATGTGAATATATATACAGTAGATTGATTGATAAACATATATATAGGTAAATAGATAGATAGATAGGCTGATATATAAAGATTGATTGATAGATATATATAGGTAGATAGATAGATAGATATGCCGTTATATATAGATTGATAGATAGATAGATAGTGTGAGAGCGAGCAAATAAAAACGAAAGTAAGCCAGATGTATTTTTTAGCTTTGGAGACCCTAATCCGGGATCACAGAGATAAAACAATTCCAGGACATTAAAAGAATGACAGCAATATTTCGCTCGCTCCCAGTCAGTTATATTTCAGGGTAACGGGAGAATGGGGAAGGGGGCTTAAAACAGACATAATGTGTACGGAGGTTAAAATAGACATGTATACGGGGTTTAAAACAGACATATGTATACACGTTTAAACAGACATGTATACGAGCCCTTCACGGTCTTAGAGTACCATGTAACGAGATTGAGACCCAATCCTCGCCATCTCTCACATTCATCCGTTTTTACCGCCTCCTGAAAACTCTTCCCAAACTAAAATTACTGGAGATAGATATTAAGACCCTACTTGGCAATCTGTCACATTCTCCCTTTTCTATCGTACCAGACAAATTGGAGTTTGAACCCCAAAAAATGGTAGCTATAGTGTATTTTTTCCCAGGTGATGATAAATTGAATCCCTTAGTTGCTGATATTTCAATGCTTAATGGAAAAATATCAAACTACGAATTTGGCTGTGTGTCGTATTTATGCCATGTTTTCATAATTTACATCCTACTTCGCTACACAATCTACCTTACAGCTAAGTAACAAAGAGAGTAACTTAACCCTCTCCGACATATGACGCGATTTTGAGCCGATTAGGGATACTTTAAAGCCTTTATTACCATCAGGGGTATTTAGAAACCTTTAGTTTGTTACTTCAACCTCTGCAGTTGTCTAACATGGCAATTTACCCTCAGCTGGACAAAAATAGACTCTAGTAGTTTTATCACACACACTATCGTCTTCCTTCATGGAATATAGAAAGTGACGAACTGATATCACACACACAAACTTCAGCAGACAATGTATCAGAGAGTCGGAGACACATAGGCCCTATCCGAGTAAAAAAGTAGCGAAATAATTATAGTCTGCTATCGGACAATATTCACTTTCACTGTGAGCGCATGTTACACCTTAGAGCTCCTTATCGTGTGGAATCCAATTAAGGGGGGGGATTTCCACTTGAGGGATTTTTTCTTGACTCCTTTCTCCCTCATGTTTAGCCCCATTGTTTTTCTAATTTTAAGACGTTCGCCCCATTATTTTGACGATTTTAAGAACTTTCAACCCATTTCTGTCAATTTTAAGACCTTTCGTGCCATTTAGGTGTCGATTTTATCCTGGCGACCGATAGCGAGCCTGTAATTTAAGAGGAACCGGCTTTCAGCCGGGAAATTTTTCAACCGAAAAATGTACAAATTTATCTTGAAAGGGGCTCAAAGGGGTGTAATCTTAAGCTTGATGGATATCTAGAGACCAAACTAAAAACCTCCCCTTAAATATAACAATAATCAGCCAATATCAATCAAAATAATACGATAACTTGTAGCGAATTGAAGGCACCGATATATGTAACCGATAAACTTCATGCCAACTTTATACTTCCCCAATATCTCAAATTCTCCCGTTTTTACCGTGTCCTTAAAACAATTCCCTGTCTAAAACGACCAGGAAAAGATATTGGGAAGCGGTGGGAGAGGGATGGATGACACAATGAGTCCAATTAGTAGCATTGTTATCTTCAAGGGTTTGTTTACGATATATTGGTTGGTTGGGGTGCGATGGATGATTTTGCTATCTTGTTTGTAAGTCTAACTCTTCTTGTATTTAAATCCATGCTCGCTCTCTTTCTCTCTCTCCCTCCATCAACTAACTCTAACTCACTCTCTCTCTCTCTCGTCCACCCATCGCCTCTCCCCACTCCTATATAACTCCCTCCCTCCCTCTCTCTCTCTCTCCCGTTCACCCATCGCCTCTCCCCACTCCTATCTAACTCTCTAACTCCCTCCCTCCCTCCCTCTCTCTCTCTCGTTCACCCATCGCCTCTCCCCACTCCTATCTAACTCTCTAACTCCCTCCCTCCCTCCCTCTCTCTCTCTCGTTCACCCATCGCCTCTCCCCACTCCTATCTAACTCTCTAACTCACTCCCTCCCTCCCTCCCTCTCTCTCTCTCTCTCGTTCACCCATCGCCTCTCCCCACTCCTATCTAACTCTCTAACTCCCTCCCTCCCTCCCTCTCTCTCTCTCGTTCACCCATCGCCTCTCCCCACTCCTATCTAACTCTCTAACTCCCTCCCTCCCTCCCTCTCTCTCTCTCTCCTTCACCCATCGCCTCTCCCCACTCCTATCTAACTCTCTAACTCCCTCCCTCCCTCCCTCCCTCTCTCTCTCTCGTTCACCCATCGCCTCTCCCCACTCCTATCTAACTCTCTAACTCACTCTCCCCTCTATAACTCTCTCAAAACCCCCCACACTCTCTCTCTCTCTCTGAATTGTTTAGATAAACTCAAGGTAAATAAAACGCCTGGACCTGATACAATCTCGCCTAGAGTTCTAAAGGAAGCTAAGGATGAGCTCTCCAAACCACTGGCATTGCTATTCAATGAATCCTTGCAGTCTGGAACTATGCCTGATCAGTGGAAGCTAGCCAACGTAACACCAATATTCAAAAAAGGCAGCAAATCCCTACCCAGTAACTATCGTCCAATTAGCTTAACCTCAATTGTATGTAAAATGCTAGAAACGGTCATAAGAGACAGACTCGTAAATCACTTAGAGGCAAATAACTTACTTAAAGATACTCAACATGGCTTTCGTAAAAAACGTTCCTGTTTAACAAACCTCTTAGACTTCTTCCACGATATCCTCAACCTCTACGATGAGATTAAAGCTGTAGATATTATATACCTTGATTTTCAAAAGGCCTTTGACAAAGTTCCCCACAAACGTTTACTGCTAAAACTAAAAGCGCATGGAATAAAAGACGGTGTGTTGAAATGTATAGAAAATGGCTCAGCGACAGAAAGCAAAGAGTAGTCATAAACGGTAAGGCATCTAAATGGACCAATGTAAGTAGCGGGGTACCCCAGGGATCGGTACTAGGACCAATTCTCTTTCTAATTTACATCAACGACATAGATGAGGGTCTCACCTGTACAATCTCAAAATTTGCTGACGATACAAAAATTGCAAATAGTGTACTCTCAAAAGAACAAGTTGACGATATGCAACACAATCTAGATAAATTGTCATGTTGGGCCCAAATTTGGCAAATGAGTTTCAATGCGGATAAATGTAAAGTACTACATATCGGATACCTAAATGAGAAAGCAAACTATTCGATGAATGGCACTCAGCTTAAGAATGTAAACAGAGAAACCGATCTGGGAGTAACAATATCGAGTAACCTAAAACCGAGTCAACAATGTTCAGAAGTTGTTAAGAAGGCAAACAAAATAATTGGCTTTATAGGCAGGTCATTTAAGCATAAATCCAAAGAAGTTATCCTAACCCTTTACAATTCCTTAGTCCGCCCTCTTCTGGAATACTGCGTTCAATCCTGGTGCCCTTATTACCAAAAAGATATAAACAAGCTAGAACGAGTTCAACGTAGAGTTACCAAAATGATACCTAGCCTAAAGAACAAACCATACGAAGAGCGTCTTAGAGAATTAAATCTATTTCCTTTAACCCAGAGCAGATTAAGAGGTGACTTAATTCAAGTGTTCAAAATCATCAAAGGCATCGACAATATGAACTGTAGTAAGTACTTCACTATCGACCAATCTAATTACACGCGGGGAAACGGTTGCAAAATTATTGGTAAATCTTTTAACTCACACGAATCTAAGAATTTCTTCTTCAATCGAGTTGTCAACTTGTGGAATGGGCTTCCCCGAGACGTTATAGACTGCATCACCGTTGATTCATTTAAACTCCGCTTAGACAAATATCTCGCATCAAACCCGCGACTGACTGCGTTTGTAAATGAATAACTTTATTTTATCCCCCTCTCAGTTACTAATCCATCTGTCCCCTACTAACTTCCTAATCCTGCCACGGACATTAGTTCCAGGGCAGTAGTTCCCTTTCCAATGTTCCCTTACCCACTCTAAACCACTGTTTGGACACTTGATCCTCAGTGTTTTGGAGGACAAGCAGCCTAGAAGGGTCACTAGACCTGTTGTTGCTTGATTTCCTTTGTACTCCCCCCCCCCTCTCTCTCTCTCTCTCTCTCTCTCTCTCTCTCTCTCCCCCCCCTCTCTCTCCCTCTCTCTCTCTTCGACATTTTACGTATTCTAGGTACTTTGCCTAATTCTAAGTAAGCATCCTGTCCACACACACACTGCTCAAAAATACTTACAAAGCTCGGGCACATATCTATTAACCCTTTCATGCACATATGACGCAGAGGTTGCCAGATTAGCAATAAGAAATAGAGTTCGCTCACTCTTATAATTACCTCTCCAAAATTAGTTTTCTGCCCACAGCTAACTCAAAGACAACTGCAGAGGTTGAAGTAACTAAACTAAAGGTTTCTAAATACCCCTGATTGTAACAAAGGCTTTAAAGTATCCCCAATAGGCTCAACATCGCGTCATATGTCGGAGAGGGGTAACTAACGTACAGTTGCGATCATATATTCTGATACATTATAAAGCCTCAAACAAAATAAAGGGAACCTTCGAATTGCAAGTATCGGGTAAATAATTAATGAGAAGCTTCAGTTTGACCCGAGACAGCTTCGAAAATATATGTATCAGCATTAACCTTTTCTGTACCGGCGACGTCTCTTTTATTTTATTCTAGCTATATTTAGACGATTTTGTGCAGTTTAAGAAGGATCTGTGGTATTAAAAAGGGTTAATTGAGATAGTTCGAACCTTGTTAATTGCTGGAGGCACTTTTTAAACTTAATAAACTCGCCCATTAGTTGCCAGAATGTAATGAAAAGGATGTCACCGGTACTGAAAGGATTAATAGCCTTGACAATTGATCAACTAAGTCATGTTACCGTTGTCCTTATTACTGCATGATAAGCTACACAGTAAACAGACATACAGAAAAATATAATTGTACTTACATTATCGGTTGAATGTATATAGGCAGAACAGCTTAAACGGATCTTGATTCTTGAATGAAGGGCTGTGTGGGCAGGCCTAATAAACCCTGTCACAATGAGGGTCAGCCGCAGCGGCCTCATGGGAAGGAGGCCCAAACGTTGAGGACCAAGGAGCAGCCAAAACACTCCCAGGACGTGAAGAGTGGAGTGGGAAAGTGAAGCGATGGACGATGGCATCCGGCAGGAAGAAGATGCGTGGTGAAGAGATGAGACGAGGATAATGGAACACAGCCCCCCTAGAGGCTGAGGGCGGTCCAGGGCACTGACGGGGAAGGTGGGGCCCATGAAGGAACCTTGAAGAAAGCCGAAGATTGTGCCGAAGATTGTGCCGGGCCCAGTGCCGACAACCATAGGTGCCGCATCCCTCCAGCGAGCAAACCAAGGATCACAAGTCCAGGGAGGCGCCGGACACCACTAACCAGAGAGGAACAAAGATGGCGCAGGGTGTAGAAGCCGGCACAGATGGATGAACAGAAGATGACGAAGACGAAGCAGGGCAGCATGGAGGAAGGGGAGGAAGCGCGGAGAAAGGGGCCCCAGGAGACGTCCAAATGCGACCGCGGACCAGCAGCAACCCTGAAATATAAATGTTTGGTATCAATTCATGCTATGAATGTGTACAAGGTTAAAAATGTGTCAGTGCATAGGGGGTTCGATGCCTACCAGAAACATACAAACAACCGCTGATGTTGTGTGAGGGTTGATGGTAGGGTTACTAACATGTGGTATGTCGGCCACTAATATTTCACTGTCCTTCGTTCTGTGGGGTCAAAATGTTTAACACATATTGTGCACTGATACTGTTTTTATCTTGCGAACCAGAAAAAAGCTAAAAATGCATTTAAAACAAATCTTAGGCCAGAAATACCAGGATAATCTGCTAAAACACATCAAAATTCTCAAAGGGTTAAGTGCCTACTAAAGCAGACTTTCACCATATGGTAGTCTTGGTAATTGACAACACTTATAGTTGCCCTCTCTCTCTCAAATTGCCGGGGGACGTGGTGAAATGTAACACAATCGACGCATTCAAATGGAGTCTACACATTCATTTTGAGGAGGCTGGGGTACTATATGTCAAATATAATAAACAATAAAATATAATAAAATAGGTTAAGTATCAGTAGTAATTATTATTATTCAAATTCGATCTTTACTATAAATATCCCGGTAGAAGTTTTCCCCAGCTGTATTTCATGCCGACTCTTGGTCGGAGGAGGTGGTGGGTGGGGAGAGAGCCTTATGCTTGGCTATCCTTACCTTCCACTCAGTAGCAAATTTGTTTAAGTCCGGACTGCCTAGTAGGGCCCGCAAGGTCTGTGCAATCTGTGTATCTATGTAACTATATGTAACTAACTCTCCCCCCCACACACGCACACATTATCTCTCTCTCAATCACTCTCTCTCACACACTCACTCACTCACACTCTCTCTCTCACACACTCACTCATCCCTCCCTCTCAAACTCACTCACTCACACTCTCTCTCTCTCACACACACACTCTCTCTCTCTCTCATCCCTCCCTGTATCCGCTTATTGAAAGGCGACAAAATTCCTGTCACATTTATAGGAAACTTGGACCCGACGCGAGACAGAAAAGAAAAGAAAGCGAAACAAAAGGAAAGAAACAACAAAAAAGAATGAAAGCAATAAAAAAGGCGGACTCCAAATTCTTCAGGGTGAGCAAAACGATAGTCCAAAATGTTAAAACTTTTGTGTTGTTGTCACCCCCTCCCCCTCCCTCCAAGCCCCCTGCCCCCTCCCTTCCTTCGCACCCCCCCCCCTCTCGCCAACCCCCCATTGCCCCCCTCCTTTCCTTCGCACCCGCCCCCTCCAAGCCACCCTTCCCACCTCCCTCCAAGCCCAAATTAACCCCTCCTCTTCCATCGCCCCCCTTACCCCCTCCCTTCCTTCGCCCCCTCTTACCCCCTTCCTTTCTTCAACCCTATCTCCCCTCCATCCAAGCCCCCCTCACCCCCCCCCCCCCCTCTTCCTTCGCCCCCCTTATCCCCCCTTACCTCCAAGTCCCTTTCCTCCAAGTCCCCTCTCCCCACCCAAAGCCAATCTTATACCCCCTCCCGAGTCCAAGCCCCCCCCAGCCCCCCTCCCTACCCAAGACCCCCCCCCCCTTTTTCCCCCTACCCCTCAAAAAGAAAGAAAAGGATACTAGACTTTTCGCTTCCCAATCAATTCGCTATCCAGCAAAACAATATTGGATACCTAATGAAACGCAATTATCAAAAAGAAAGAAGACTACTAGACGTTTCGCTATATGACAACTTCGCTACCCAATTCAACATTCATCAAATCGTCGTAAAACCAAATATACAGCAATTAATCTACAGTAGCAAAGCATACCAACTCATTAACGATCCTACAATTTAAAAACAAATGAGTATGAATAGGAACATTAAGAGGAGGTTTCTAGTATGAATAGGGACATTAAGGGGAGGTTTCTAGTATGAATAGGGACATTAAGGGGAGGTTTCTAGTATGAATAAGGACATTAAGGGGAGGTTTCTAGTATGAATAGGGACATTAAGGGGAGGTTTCTAGTATGAATAGGGACATTAAGGGGAGGTTTCTAGTATGAATAGGGACATTAAGGGGAGGTTTCTAGTATGAATAGGAACATTAAGGGGAGGTTTCTAGTATGAATAGGGACATTAAGGGGAGGTTTCTAGTATGAATAGGGACATTAAGGGGAGGTTTCTAGTATGAATAGGGACATTAAGGGAAGGTTTCTAGTATGAATAGGGACATTAAGGGGAGGTTTCTAGTTTGTTTCTTACTCCTCCAGCAATCTTAAAATATTCACCCCCTTGACCCCCTTTCAAGATAAATTTGTACATTTTTCGGTAGAAAAATGTCCCGGCCGAAGGCCGATTACTCTTAAATTACAGGCTCGCTATCGCTCGCCAGGATAAAATCGACACCTAAATGGCACGAAAGGTCTTAAATTGACAGAATGGGGCGGAAATTCTTAAAAATCACCAAACTAATGGGACAAACTTCTTAAAATCTCAAAAGCAATGGGGCTAGACATCAGGGAGAAAGGGGTCAAGAAAAAAGTCCCTCAAGTGGAAATCTCCCCTTAAAGTGTCCATGATAGTCTACCCTTGTAAAGATATACTAGTACTATATAATATGGCCATCTAATATAAGGATAGACCATTAAATGACTATCACCATACCTAATTATCTTATATATGTTTTGTTATACCTTGGTTTTGTTTACGGTGGAGCGATGTGGTTAGGAAGCGAGATGGCCTGCTACCAACAAAGCCCCCTTCTCCCCTCCCCCTATAAAACCCTTCCCCTCCTCACTACCCCCGATAACACCCACCCCCTACCCCAATCCTCCCCCACCATAATAGCACCCTCCCTCCAGCCGCCAATAACACCCCACCATTCTCCCCACACCCTAATAATTTCCCGATTTCACCCAATAACACCCCAATCCTCTCCCCCTCCCCCCTCCCATCCCCACAAACACGCCCATCCTATCCTCACCCCAATACCATCCCCTCCTCCCAATAACCCCCATCACTCCCCCAACCCACCAATAACACCTCACCCCCAACTCCCACAATACCCTCCACTCCCCCCACCCGGTTGAAAAGTTTACAGCCGAGACATATTGTGAAATGTTGACAAGTTTTCTTCGGGAAGCTGGTGTGTCTTATGTACAGGCGTGGAGAAAAGTATCTGTACAAAGGCTGGCAAACGAGACGCTATACGAAACCAGTCTATACTAAAATTAACGGGGGATGGTTCACTTTTTGGGCAATTTTTGAATGTACTGTATTAATTATTGTTCTAGTTTCCTCCCTAGACCTCCATCAAATTAAAAAAAAACATCCATTAGATCCCCCTTCTAGATAAATTTGTACATTTTTCGGTAGAACATTTTCAGGCCTTCGGCCGGTTCTTCCAACATTACAGGCTCATTGTCGTTCGCCAGGGAAAAATTCGACACCTAAATAGCACGAAAGGTCTAAATATTGACGACGAAATGGGTCGAAAGGTCTTAAAATCGACTAACTAATGGGGCAAACATCTCAACATCTGAAAACTAATGGGGCTAAACATGAGGGAGAAAGTGGTCCAGAAAACCGGCCCATATTTTTAGACATGATTTTATGATGTCAGTCAGTCAGTCAGTCAGTAGCCGGCCCTTACTCCCACAAGCAAGGTATATTTTTGCTGTGTTAACGTAACACTACCTCTCCCTATACAGTTCACCTCCCTTGCCCACAAAGGGTAGGGAGGATCAGCAAGAAACACGAGAGGGAAAAGAGGTGACAGGA
>CM064512.1:60800605-60835605 GCA_032716605.1 Paralithodes platypus | reverse complement strand
CGGAAACAAGGTCGTTTAGGGTAAAACCACACGCTTTGCGGGTAGAAGTTACTGACGGGCCCACTCGTAAGGTGTTAAATTGAATAAAAATCGTCTAATCGTAGCCAGAATACAGTTAGAAAGAAGGACTGCATGCATCGGTAATGAACGGGCTAATAATGTTGTCAACGATCACACTTCAATAACTTATCAAATAGTATTTTGGTTTACTTTATCATCCAGATCACCACCACTTACTTATATTCCCATTACTTATATATTAGTTATAGGAATACCTGATATTATTTTATGACTCACTTCATGCCAATTCTCATAATGTTCTTTGTTTAAATAATCATCATAACCCTTTTCCTCCTCCCCATTCTCTTCTATTTATTGTAATTTTTCCCAATTCTTCTCCTCTTTAATTTTCTCTTCTTTGTCCCTTTTATTGCTTCTCTTCCTTCTTGCTTCTCCCCTTCCTTTACCCCCATTCTCAATCACATATATTTGGTTTGCCTTCTATCCTTTCCTTCCTCCTTCCCACCACTCCTCCTCTTCACCCCTCCCCCAACCCCCACCCCTCTTCCTATCCTCCTCTTCTTCTCCTCCTATCTCCTCCCCCACACTGCTCGCCATCTTCATCCTCCTCCTTCTCCTCCCCCCACCCCTCCAATCACCCCTTTTATCCTCCATCCTATCTGCCACCTCTTCTCCTCTTCCCATTCCCACCCTCTCCTCTCCTATCTCTTCCCCCTCCTCCAAAGCCCCCCCCCACACTCTTCTTCCTCCTCCCACTCCCCAACCCCTTAACCCTTCCTTCCCACTCCCCTCCCCTCTTCCTCCTCCCACTCCCCAACCCCTTAACCCTTCCTCCCCACTCACTCTTCCCACTCCCCAACCCCTTAACCCTTCCTCCCCACTCCCCTCCCCTCTTCCTCCTCCCACTCCCCAACCCCTTAACCCTTCCTCCCCACTCCCCTCCCCTCTTACTCCTCCCACTCCCCAACCCCTTAACCCTTCCTCCCACTCCCCTCCCCTCTTCCTCCTCCCACTCCCCAACTCCTTAACCCTTCCTCCCCACTCCCCTCCCCTCTTACTCCTCCCACTCCCCAACCCCTTAACCCTTCCTCCCCACTCCCCTCCCCTCTTACTCCTCCCACTCTCCTCAACCCACCACCCCACCCCCACAAACCAAGGGAGCACACTGAAAACACAAACCCCCTTCAACTTAATTATAAAAGTTTGGCCTGGATACTTTCACAATTAGTTTCGCCATTTGAACCTTGCCCGATGTATTTTTCGATGATTTATTATTATATTTTTAGTATTATTGTTTTGATCCTCGCTTTCCTTAACTATAAACGATAAATATAACCAACATTAGCAGTGACAACAGTAATCAAGGCCTGGTAAACATTATAACAACACATTATTATTTATATTATTATAATTATTAAAGAATTATTACCGGTATTAATAAATATAATACAATTTAATAAAACATATGAATTAAATAAATATAATAGCAATAACAAAAACAAATAATACTAATAATAATAATAATAATAATAATAATAATAATAATATAATAATAATAATAAAAATTATACAATTTTGCCCTGGATACTTTCATAATTAGTTTCGCCATTAACACCTTGGAAACAAAACTACTACTACTACTACTACTACTACTACTACTACTACTAATAATAATAATAATAATACAAATAATAAAATAATAGCTAAAAATAACGCTAATAATAATAACATACCGGGTAGTAATAATAATAATAATAATAATAATAATAATAATAATAATAATAACAATGATACACTAACACTCCTTCAACTTAATGACAAAAGTTTACCAAGGATACTTTCACAATTACTTTAGCCATTTGAACTTCAGACAGTAAATGTTTCAATGATTTATACTTTTATTTTGTCCTTTCGCAATAAATTTTCTTGATAATTATCGACATAATGGATAATGTTGACTTTATAACATTATATTCTATCTTATCTATTGCCAGACGACATGATCTCCGAAGGGATGGCCACGAATGAATCGCCCCAAGCACATCTGTCCCCTGTCAGCCGACCCTCCCAACCAACACCACTTTCCCTCATATACCTCTCAACTCCATCCTTCCACCTTAATCTCGGTCTGCCTCTCCCTCTCTGTCCCTCCAACTCACTCTCGTACACTCTTAGTAATTATATGTATGTGTGTATGTGTATGAAAGAGTGAGTGAGTGTCCGTATCTCTCTCTCTCTCTCTCTCTCTCTCTCTGTACGTATTAAACCCCATATTTGTGCAACTGACAGCAAATACGACCCCGCCGTAAAGGTACTCCGCACTCAATTACGATATCTTTTGTACCCGGTAATGAAATTGAACACCCGGCCTTTGTACCGGATGGGTTTTTTTGTAGTTTGGGTTCAGAATCAGATGGCAGAATTTTTGGTGTTGAGGGGAAATTAGATACGGTACTCGCTCTTGTGTCAGTTCTCTTTATAAACTGCTCAATTAAAGGTTTATTTACAACTTCTTCACTGGTTTTCCAAGAGCTCCTCAACACGAAAGGATGCGATGCTTAAGGGGGGTGACCTGCTTTTTGTTATTTTTTTCCTTTTCTCTCTTTCTCTGGCTTGTATCCATTCGGCCCCATTCAGCCAACTATGGCTGAATATCCCCATCTAGGTGTTGATTTCTTCCTGGCGAGCGATAGCGAGCCTGCATTATATGAAGAAATCCGGCTTCGCCGGAGACATTTTTCTATCGAAAAATGTACAATTTAGCCTGCTGTCAAAAAAAAATAAAAAAAATATGCTGTCTCGCTACCGCTCACCAGTAAAAAAATTACACCTGGATGGGGATAAACGTCTTAAAACAGTAGGCTCCATGGGGCCAAATGGATACAAGCCAGAGAAAGATAGAAAAGGACAGAACAAAAACAGGTCACAACCCCCTTAACCCCTTCTGTACCGGCGACGTCTTTTTCATTCAGGCTATATATTTAAACGAGTTGGTGCAGTTTAAGGAGAGTTTGTGGTAGTTAAAAAGGGTTAAGGGGAGGTATTTACTTTGTTCCCTAGACCTCCATCAAGGGTTAAGGGGAGGTATTTACTTTGTTCCCTAGACCTCCATCAAGGGTTAAGGGGAGGTATTTACTTTGTTCCCTAGACCTCCATCAAGGTTAAGGGGAGGTATTTACTTTGTTCCCTAGACCTCCACCAAGGGTTAAGGGGAGGTATTTACTTTGTTCCCTAGACCTCCATCAAGGTTAAGGGGAGGTATTTACTTTGTTCCCTAGACCTCCATCAAGGTTAAGGGGAGGTATTTACTTTGTTCCCTAGACCTCCATCAAGCTTAAGGGGAGGTATTTAGTTTGTTCCCTAGACCTCCATCAAGCTTAAAATTACACCCCCTCGAGTCCCTTTCAAGATAAATGTGTACATTTTTCGGTAGACAAATTTCCCGGCCAAAGGCCGGTTCCTCTTAAATTACAGGCTCGCTATCGCTCGCCAGGATAAAATCGACACCTGAATTGCACGAAAGGTCTTAATATGGGGTGAAAGTTCTTAAAATCGCTAAACTAATGGGGCAAACGTTTTATAATATCAAAAGCAATGGGGCTAAACATGAGGGAGAAAGGGGTCAAGAAAAAATCCCTTAAGTGGAGATCTCCCCTTAAGCGAGATAGGTCGAAGCCTGCTAGCCTAATTGCTGGAGCCCTTGTTAAACTGAATACAATCGTCTAATGGTAGCCAGAATACAGTTGCAAGGACGGCGCCGGTACAGAAGGGGTTAAGCATCACGTCCCTAGGTGTTGGCGAGCTCTTGGAAAACCAGTGAAGAAGTGAAGCAGTTGTTAATAACCCTTCAGTAGAGCAGTTTACAAAGAGAACAGCCAGTATTTAGCACCCTTTGTAATACTATTTCTTTCCACTTCAGAGCAATCTCCCCGGAATGGATCACAAGGTTTTTGGGAGATGCTAACTATTCCTCGTAACTCCTTGTAACTGTTTTATCTCCCCCCCCCTATCATCCCCCCCCCCCCCTCCCCTCTCTCTCTCTCTCCTCCCTCTAGGTGTCCAGACTCTAATTTCCGCTTCCCTCCCATCCCCTCCTTCCCTTATCTCTATCTCTCTCTCTCTCTCTCTCTCTCTCTCTCTCTCTCTCCTATTTTGCTAGTCTTTTCATCCACTTTCCCTAACTAAGGGTTTTGCTATCTCTACTAGCATTACTTTAAGTCTTGGCCACCTCGCTAGGATCGTAAACTGTGTGGCCAGTGTATCTATGTAAATCTACGTAAAATCACAGAGAAAAAAAGAGAGAAAGATAAAGGGAGAGAGAGAGAGAGAGTGTGTGTGTGTGTGTGTGTGTGTGTGTGTGTGTGTGTGTGTGTGTGTGTGTGTGAGGGAGTGAGAGTGAGTTTGCTATCTTGATAGAATTCAAATCTTAGCCACTTCGCTAAGATCAGAGTTTATCTGTGTGGCCAGTGTATCTATGTAAATCTACGTAAAATCACACACACGAGAGAGAGAGAAGAAAGAGAGAGAGTGTGTGTGTGTGTGAGAGTGAGAGAGAGTGACAGTTCTCTTGCATTTTGTGTATCTGCGATATAACTTTGGTGCATATGAAACATTTTATAACATCAATCTCTAACTCTTTCGTACTCTCTCTCTCTCTCTCTCTCTCTCTCTCTCTCTCTCTCGTAAATGTAACACTGTATGTCATAATATTATGTATTGTTATTTCTAGCAAATAGGTTCTGTATTAAAAATTACGTATAGACTATTTCTTCTTAGCCGACGGGAAATGATCTTGTCCGAATCTTCATTATTTTTACCTATTACGAAACTTGTGCAACAAAAGATGTTCTTAAAGGGGGGGGGGGGGATGGTTCATTTTTTGGCCGATTTTTCATTTTTATATATATTTTTAGTTTCCTCCCTAGACCTCCATCAACCATTTAATACAAACTCCCTAGACGGGGTACCCCTTCAAGATAAATTTATTCATTTTTCCATAGCAAAATTCGCTCGGTGAACTGATACGGTATAAAACTAAACTATCGTAGCTGCCTGAACAAACTAAACTATCGTAGCTGCCTGAACAAACTAAACTATCGTAGCTGCCTGAACAAACTAAACTATCGTAGCTGCCTGAACAAACTAAACTATCGTAGCTGTCTGAACAAACTAAACTATCGTAGCTGTCTGAACAAACTAAACTATCGTAGCTGCCTGAACAAACTAAACTATCGTAGCTGCCTGAACAAACTAAACTATCGTAGCTGCCTGAACAAACTAAACTATCGTAGCTGCCTGAACAAACTAAACTATCGTAGCTGCCTGAACAAACTAAACTATCGTAGCTGCCTGAACAAACTTGCTGAACTAAATAGCTTGAACAAAAAATGCTCCTTTTATTTCCCCTTTATGACAAGCTGGATCGGGTCAAACTGGGAGGCAGGTCAATCGTCTATGCAGCCCAGGGGAGGTTAGGTCAGGTCACCGAGTTGAGGCGAGATCATGGTGTTATGGCGAGGTCACAGGTCAACAGAAATAGCTATTACTGGTTCAAATTATATACCGATTAGAACTCATGAAGAACTAGAAAACATGGAGAAAAAAAAATCAAATAACGCTGTGTTGACCATTTGATCACTTATAAAGACATAATTTGAACTAATAACCACAATATTACCTTTACATATACTATGGAATATAAAGAAAGGAGTCTGTTTCATTTAACACCCTGCTAGTAAACAAACTAGATAATTTTATGTACTTAAGGGGAGATTTCCACGGAGGTATTTTTTTCTGGACCCCTTCCTCCCTCATGTTTAGCCCCATTGCTTTTGATATTTTAAGACGTTCGCCCCATAATTAAGACCTTATGCCCCATTTCTGTCAATTTTAATACCTTTCATGCAATTTAGGTGTCGATTTTTTCCTGGCGAACGATAGCGAGCCTGTAATTTAAGAGGAACCGGCCTTTGGCCGGGACATTTTTCTACCGAAAAATGTACACATTTATCTTGAAAGGGGGGCTAGAGGGTGTAATGTTAAGCTTGATGGAGGTCTAGGGAACTAACTCAAAACTTCCCCTTAAATAAGGTATCGCAAGGATATGAGTGAGTATGTTGGTAGTAATAATTCCATCTAATGTAAGGAGGGAAAGGTAAATATCCATTAATTTATCCATGATTTCATAATTATGCATTCAGTTGTTGTTGTTGCTGTTCCCCAAGCTGTCTGGCCGAGCAGCCCCAAGGTCCCGATTAAGGCCAAAGCCATAACCGAGCGGTCCCACAAAACCCTCCCTGCTTACCAGTAATAAAGCCCAGGTGACCGAAGCCACTTCAAGGCGGGGAGCTGAGGAGGGTGCGGAAATGCCCGGGAAACCAAAGCCCCACCCGAGGCCCTGTGCCCCTCAGATGATGGCTGTGGCAATCTTTTTTTACAAGCAGACTATTAAGGACCATTAGGCCGTTGTTGCTTGCCTTCCTTTATATATATATATATAACTGCTTTGATGGTGTAATGGTTAGTGTTTAAAATCTGTATGTGGTAACCCAGGTTCGAATCCTGGTGGATTACATCCTTTCTTTCATTAATTTCTTTTGGAGGTGTTTGATGTTGGAGTGAAAAAAAAAAAAAAAAAAAAAAACTATATATACACAGTATAAGGATTGAAGATAGCTTAGTAACACCCACTTTCGCATTGTCAACGTCGTCCTTATAAATCAATCTCTGTAGGAGTTGAATTGATTGATTGTCCTCCCATCATTGAAGTTGACGAGGTAAGTTCACAGATACGAGAGAGAGAGAGAGAGAGAGAGAGAGAGAGAGAGAGAGAGAGAGAGAGAGAGAGAGAGAGCAGTGAGAGAGAAACTGAGTGAGAGTGAGAGAGAGTTACAAGGAATAATTAGTATCTCATAACCTTTTGCGGTCCATTCCGAGGAGATACTCGTAAGTGGAAGGAGAGAGACTGTTTAGTGCACTACACTCTTTACAGTGTGTTCAAAATACTATCTACTCTTTTCTTAAACTTTTCTTCTAAAGAACTATTTACAACTTCTGAGGGATGTTTGTTCTAGGTAGAACAGATTTTATATGTGAAAACAGTTTCCACAAATACTAGTGCTGAACCTTTTCAATTCTAATTTCCAGCGACTCTTTAAACCCTACTAGCATTATCAAATAGTTGCTTTTTCTGGACCCCTTCTCCCTCATGTTTAGTTCTATTAATGTTCAGATGTTAAGACGTTCACCGCATTGTTTGGTGATTTAAAGACCTTTCGCCCCATTTTTCCTCAATATTTAAACCTTTCCTGCCATTTAAGTGTCGATTAAATTTATCTTGAAGGGGGGGTCTAGAGGGTGTTTTTTAAACCTTGATGGAGGTCTAGCGAGATGACTAAAAACGATATAAATAAATCGATCAAAAATTACCCCTTACCCCCTTCAAGTTTAGACATTAGCCCTTGTAACAACTCAGCCTCAGAGTAGTGTGGGTTAAGGGGAGATTTCCACTTGAGGGACTTTTTTCTTGACCCCTTTCTCCCTCATGTCTAGCCCCATTGCTTTTGAGATTTTAAGACGCTTGCCCCCATTAGCTTGGTGATTTTAAGAATTTCCGCCCCATTCTGTCAATTTTAAGACCTTTCGTGCCATTTACTGTAGGTGTCGATTTTATCCTGGCGAGCAATAGCGAGCCTGTAATTTAAGAGTAACCGACCTTCGGCCGGGACATTTTTCTACCGAAAAATGTACAAATTTATCTTGAAAGGCGGTCAAGGGGGTGAAATTGTAAGATTGCTGGAGGAGTAGGAAACAAGTAAAAACCTCCCCTTAAGTCTGACCGAGGAACCTACCACCACTGCTGTGCATACATTATAACTTGGAAACCCAATAGCTCTTTACACCTAACACCATCAAACAGTATTAAGAGGACATAATTATTGAGATCATATTTACCCATTTGAGTCGCACAGGTATATTAAAAGTTGAAGAAAACCGTCTAATGGTAACCAGAAAAAGATGAAAATTACGTATTAGTGGTGAAGGGGTTAAGGGAGATTAAATTATACTTAAAATAAATGGTTAACCCTTTCACGATTATGACGCATTTTGACAGATTATTCTGGCTATAATTAGATTATTTTATATAATTTAGGAAGGATCTGTGGGATTTAAAAGGGTGAAGATTATCTCAATTGCACAAAATCGTTTAATGGTAACCACAAGAAACTGTAAAACGCGTCATAATCCTCAAGGGGTTAATCTAACTAATATATTTTCGCCACGGGTAATTATTTCTCTGTATATCACAAACAAATTAAACATATGAGCACGGATTTGCTAGTATATGAGAAGGGTTTATTGATTGGTCGATACATTCATTTATCTATATTTGTTTTAGTTTCCTCCCTAGACCACCATCAAGCTTTAAAAAACATCCCCAATATCTCCCTTTTAGATAAATTTGTAAATTTTTCGATACAAAATTGCCCCGGTTTTCGGCCGGGTTCCTCTTAAATCACAGACTCTATCGCTCGCCAGGAAAAAATCCGATATCTATATGGCACGATAGGTCTTATTATTGATAAAGAAATGGGGTCTTTAAGAGATGATATCTCGATTAAATTTATGAAACTAACAGATCATTCATAAGCTGGATTTTTTTATAGGATTGCCTGAACACGACGTAAAAAAAACAAAAAACAGTTATCATACTTACATGCTCAACCCGCCAGGAAACAAAACATACCAAGCCTCCCTAATTTCCCGAAGCCTTGCAAGAGACTAATCAATCTTCCCTCGAGAAACTATGGTGGTGGTTTAGCTGCCCTCACAACAACAACAACAACAACAACAAGTGCTTCCCCAACCAACCCACCCCTGGCCCTCAGAGGATTCCCCACCAGATTATACCAGGGAGACGCCAGAGGGAAGGTAGAAATGCAGACGAGGGAGGCTTGGGAAGGAGAATCGGCCCTTACCTTTCGAGCATTCCCTGGCAGATTCTACCAGGGAGAAACCAAAGAGGGACGGTTGTAATGCAAAGGAGGACGGTTTAGGAAGGACGATTGGCCCTAACCTTCAGAATATTCCCTGGCAATTCATCTCAGAGGAATGACCTATATCAATCTTAACCCTTTCGCTGCGGGTGATGTTCTGGAACGTCCTGGCAATTTACAATTTCCAGGCTTTAAAATCCTGTAAAAGCCGTAGAAATCGAGTGTCAGTGGGTGGGAGCATGAGGGGCCCACCTCCGACCCTCAGAGCAGCCAGAGGCTCACTGAGGTAGACTGTCTCGCGCGGGTCTCTCACTGCCTCTCACAACATTGTTGCCGAGTGAGCGAGTGCTAATAAATAGCGGGTTTCCCGCATTTCTATGGTATCACTGCGGGTGAACCAGGCCACCTACGAAGCCCGTTCTGGTCTCATTTTGAAGCTATTTTCGCCTAGTTTTTGGCAGAATACAGTTTATTTAATCCAAATGCTTGAATAATCATGCAGGAGTGCCTGAATATGCCCTAAATAGCCCAAATATAGCCGCAGCGTAAGTGTGAAAGGAGGCCTACGCCATGACGACGCGTACCTCTTGGGGATCTCTTTAATAAGTCCATCTCTATTAGTTCTCGATATGATCGTTCTACTTTCCTCCTCCATGAGTCACGTGGTCTTCCCCAAGGTCTCCTCCATTCAGGGTTGTCACCCTCCAAAACCATTGCAGGAGTCAATTTCTTGGAGATTGACCCCTTCCTTAAATGAGACCCGATCCAGAGGACCACCCCCCCCCTACACACACACACACACTTCCTCTCTCAAACTAACTAACTCTCTCTCTCTCTCTCTCTCTCTCTCTCTCTCTCTCTCTCTCAGAGGAGAGGTTCTTGTTCTGGAGATTTCTTCCCTTATATGGGTTGCCAGCAAAGGCTATGGGTCCCTTCCATTCACCCCAATTTAGTCGCCACTTTCTAAGATATGCAGTTTGGTCAAAGAGTAGGGCGGAGCCCTCATACCCCCGGAGGGGGGGGGGGGGGGGGATGGGCAGGGGCGGGGTAGCAAGCCCAAGGAAAGTGAAGGAGGATCAATCCACCCATTTACCCTCAGAGCATTCCCCACAGATTCTCCAAGGGACACATCAGAGAGAGGGGCGGTGGAAATGCCGAGGCCCAGGGACCAAGGGAACTTTGAACTTTAATTACTATATTCTGGAAGAGGGGGAGTCGAGCCCAGGCAGTAAACTTTGTCCGGGGGAGAAGACACACAAGAGGAAGGGGCTTTTGGGAAGTTGGCTAAACAAGGTGGTGGGAGGTGGGAGGGAGGGAGGGAGGGAGGGAGGGAGAGTGAGTGAGTGAGTGAGTGAGTGAGTGAGTGAGTGAGTGAGTGAGTGTCTGTGTGTGTGTGTTAGAGTGTGTTTGTGTGGGTATGTGAGAGAGAGTTTGTGTGTGTGTGAGAGAGTGAGTGTGGATGGGGAGGAGGAAGGTATGAGAGGTGGAGGGAAGAGAAGAGAGAGAGAGAGAGAGAGAGAGAGAGAGAGAGAGAGAGAGAGAGAGAGAGAGAGAGAGCGAGAGAGAGAGGAGAGAGAGAGAGAGAGAGAGAGAAGGCAAAGGAAATGAGAGGAAATGACTAACAGGAGGAGAGGCTTTGAGGAAGTTGGCTAAACAAGATGCTGGGAGAGGGAGAGGGAGAGAGATAGGGGGAGGGAGAGAGAGAGGGGGGGGAGGAGAGAGAGAGAGGGGGAGAGAGAGAGGGGGACGTAGAGAGGGGGGGGGGAGAGGAGAGATAGGGGGGGGGGGAGAGAGAGAGGGGGGAGAGAGAGAGGGCGGGAGAGAGAGAGATAGGGGGGGGGGGGGAGAGCGAGAGAGAGGGGGAGAGAAAAGGAGGAAGGAGAGAAGAGAAGGGAGGAATGGAGTGGAAGGGTGGAAAAGAGAATGACATGATAAAGGAATTGTGAGAGGAAATGTTAAGCAGGAGATGTTTTGAGAAAGTGGGTTAATTTAAGGGGAGATTTCTACTTGAGGGACTTTTTTCTTGACCCCTTTCCCCCTCATGTTTAGCCCCATTGCTTGTGAGATTTAAAGACGCTTGCCCCATTAGTTTGGCGATTTTAAGAACCCTCGCCCCATTTCTGTCAATTTTAAGACCATTTGTGCCATTTAGGTGTCAATTTTGTCCTGGCGAGCGATAGCGAGCCTGTAATTTAAGGGGAATCGGCCTTCGGCCGGGACATTTTTCTACCGAAAAATTTACAAATTTATCTTGAAAGGGGGTCAAGGGGGAGTAATTTTAAGCTTGATGGAAGTCTAGGGAATCAACTAAAAACCTCCCCTGAACCCCTTATTGGCGGCGCGCAACACATGTCGAGTGAAATAAATTTGGACTAAGTGGCGGTCCACGACAGCTGTCGAGCGCCATTTTCAGCACCTAATGTTGCTGAGAGAGAGAGCTGAGCGGTGGGACGAGCGTAGTAACCTTATGACCGCTCCCCACGACCACCGTGGACATACTGAACTGTATTCTACTTTCCTCCCCCCTTTCTCACTCGCTACACAGGGAATTATGTAAGGAAATTACCTTATTTCAGGGTTTTTGCACTCGTGTTTCACGATCGTTGCAAGAGAACCAGTGGTCGTACAAGGATGGTTCGGGTGTCATTGGAAAGCTCTGTTTACGCCCTTTCAGGGATAGATACTTGTTTTACGCTCTGGGTCTTATTTAGGCATGAAAATGAGCACGGAAACAACCTTATTTAGGGTAAAAAAAAAAACGCTGTGCGGTACGGTCAAATAGACCGCCTAGCCCACCAATAAGGTGTTAAAGAAGATACTATTTATCTCTTGTAGGTATTTCTTTCAAGCCCTTTATTGCCAGTGACGTATATTTAGACGATTGTATTCAGCTTAAAAAGGGCCTCCAGCAATTAACAGGCTTTGGAACTATCTCACTTAATCCTTTGTACTACCACAGATCCTTCTTAAGCTGCACAAAAAGACGTTGCCAGTACAGTACGGATTAAGCTTGATGGAAGTCTAGGGGGCAAACTTTAAAAAAAAAATATATATATATATATATACCGTATATATATATATATATATATATATATATATATATATATATATATATATATAATAATAGATAATAATAATAATAACAACAACAACAACACCGCTTAATATACCTTTTCCATACCCCTTTTAACCCTTGATATTAAGTAAGGGGGGGGCATCGTTTTGTTTTATCTTTATCTCCTTTTCTCTCTTTCTCTGACTTGTATCCATTCGGCTCCATTCAGCCAACTGTTTTAAGACGTGTATCCCCATTCAGGTGTCGATTTCTTCCTAGCGAGCGATAGCGAGCCAGCATTGTATGGAGAAATCCGGCTTCGCCGGAGAAATTTTTCTATAGAAAAATTTACAAATTTAGCCTGCTGTAAAACGAAAAATATATATGCTTGCTCGCTACCGCTCGCCAGAAAAATATTGACACCTGGATGGGGGTAAACGTCCTAAAACAGTAGGCTGAATGGGGCCGAATGGATATAAGCCAAAGAGAGAGGGAGAGAAAGAGAAAAAAAAGTGAGGTGGGCTCCCTTAATGTAGAGAAGACCTTTTAATATATTAAGGGAGGGGCCTCTAAATTATTCAGGGAAAATTAGTTTCAAAAGTTGGGATTAGGAAATTAAGAAAGTTATCGCCGAAAATAAGTACGAGACGACTAGTATGTACAGTTAGCTACATAAATTCGTATCCATGTAATATATATATATATATATATATATATATATATATATATATATATAGTATATATATATATAATATATCTAATCTGTATATATATATATATATATATATATATATATATATATATATATATATAGTATATATATATACTTATTTATAGTTAAGTATTTTCTAGCTCTGTCTCGAGTCGGTCACCCCCATACAAAAATAAACAAAATAGTTAAACTGGGGAAGGTACCAGAGTACATACTGTACATACATGTTCTAGTTAAACTTTATAAACAGGTGAATATAATATGCTACGTCTTCAAAAACATTCCACAGTCTGTTGAATTTCACCTGACGGTAAATTGAATCCCTTAGCAACTGATTTATCGATACCTAAATATAAATATGTGAAACTACTCTGTCTCTAAGTCGTATTAATGCCGAGATTGCATAATTATCAGCATATGTTGCTGTAATTTCTTCGTAATTAAGGTGAGGGCATGCTAATTGCCTTTTTAAGAATTTAGTTGCACAAATAAAGTCGCCGGAGAAGTAGATTGTGAAACTGTTTTAATATTACTTCTATAACACAGATCATTAATATAAATTATTATGTTCCTAAACAGAATGACAGCATCAATAAATATACCATTGTGAGGCACTTTATTGACAACGTTTCGCAAATAGTTTCTTTAGGTTACGATAGCCACTTACGAAACGTTAGAAATATTTTTTTTTCTAGTCGCTTAGTCCTCTCTCTCTATTCATAAACTAGATTAATCATAGAGTTAACATACAGTACATAACCTCTCTCTCTCTCTCTCTCTCTCTCTCTCTCTCTCTCTCTCTCTCTCTCTCTCTCTCTCTCTCTCTCTCTCTCTCTCTCTCTCTCTCATGTTTAACATGTCACTCCAACATGGACAATTACCCACTGACTGGAAGACAGCGAATATTACACCAATATTTAAAAAGGGAGATAAAAAACAACCAGGGAATTACAGACCCATTAGCTTAACTTCCGTTGTTGTAAAACTATTAGAATCAATTATAAGAGACGAACTTGTACTTTTCATAGAGAATAATAATTCTACTAATAATAGCCAAGACGGCTTCAGAGCAAAAATATCATGCCTAACGAACCTTATCGAATTCTATGACAACCTATTTAAGATTAATGATTTTACCAAAAGTCTTGATATAGTGTACTTGGACTTCCAGAAGGCCTTCGACAAGGTCCCTCAAAATAAATTACTTCAGAAGGTCGAGAATCTAGGAATACAAGGCAACACACTTAATTGGATAAGGAATTGGTTAAGCGAAAGAAAACAAAGAGTAATTATTAATGGAGTGGAATCAGAATGGACTCCGGTGACTAGTGGAGTCCCACAGGGTTCAGTTCTGGGCCCCTTATTATTCATAATATATATTAATGATTTAGACAACGGCATTAATAACATAATTTCCAAATTCGCCGATGACACTAAAATAGGAAATGCAATAATATCAGAAAGCGATAGAAGTAGCCTGCAATCAGATTTAAACAAGATATCAGAGTGGTCAGAAAATTGGCAGATGCCCTTTAACGTAAACAAATGCCTGATACTACAAATAGGCTCCCGAAACAACAAATACGAATACCATATGAATGGAGAAAAGATAAAGAGCGTATCACAGATAAAAGACCTAGGAGTGCTTATCAATGAAAATCTAAAATCTACAAGCCAATGCACCGCAGCATCTAACAAAGCAAATAGAGCGCTAGGTTTCATTAAAAGAAATTTTCATTGTCATAGTAAAGACATAGTTGTACCACTATATAAAAGTATTGTGAGGCCACATCTGGAGTATGCTGTGCAGTTTTGGTCTCCCTACTTAAAAAAAGACATAGAGAAACTAGAATCCGTTCAGCGTAGAGCAACAAAGTTAATCCCTTCCCTTAGAAATAAGCCATACAATGAGAGATTAAGAGAACTCGACCTGTTTTCGCTTAAGAAACGGAGAATAAGGGGACAGCTGATAGAGTGTTTTAAGATACTAAAAGGCTTTAGTAACGTAAATTCTAATAATCTATTTAAGATAGCCAAAGAAGGTTCCACAAGAGGAAACAAATTAAACTAACAGGCAGGAAAGCGAACCTAGACATAACTAAAAATTTCTTCACCCACAGTATTATTAATGAGTGGAATAAGCTCCCTAATGAAGTTATTGACAGTGACTCGATATACACATTTAAAAAAGGTTAGACACATATCACAGAAAAGTTGGTCTGCAGTAGAAGCTGATCACTGATAAGAGAACCTGGCGGAAATGAAAACATTTTCAGTTGGAAAAGGGAAAAAAATAAAATAAAAACAGTGAAGGTGTGCATGCCTTTCCTTTCCATTTCTAACTATACTATAAATTCCTTCAGGCGATTTCCAAGCCCTGCAAGGTTATTCACTTCTAACTATTTTCATGTACGGCAATTGCCGGAGGGTGGGGAGAGAGCCTTCATCTTTGCTATCCTTTCCTTCCACTTTCTCTTAGGGTTGCTATCTCTATTAGGATTAAGTCCTGGTCACCTCGTAGGGATCGTAAGATCTGTGTGGCCAGTGTATCTATGTAAATCTATGTAAATCTCTCTCTCTCTCTCTCTCTCTCTCTCTCTCTCTCAAACACAGCTATTTAGGTACTTACATTGACAGCAGAGGGTAGATCATTCAATAAGTTGCAACAGCATTTGAAGTACGGGCAAAACGTGATCTGAAATAAAAACAAAAATCTCTTAGACGATCATAAAAGCCTTAGGAATAACAGCGCTATTATATAATCAACACCATTTTATAATAGCAATAGCACTGTATGATTATGAGTAAGGGTTGGCTACTCACTGACATATTGACATTACTGTACATAGGTTATAAAGAAAATCCCAATATTTACCCTATTTACAGTTCTTGCAGTCTAACCAATTACTCCTTACTGTTTTGATTACATATATTATAGGTACAGTCGCGCTAATAAGTGATGTCTCGGCACCATGTATGTTTTGATCAATAATTGGTATCAGCAATATCTAAGCTTCATTTCTTCAAATCAAGTGTAATATACAAACAGTTGGTATCAGCAATATCTAAGCTTCATTTCTTCATAGCAAGTGGAATATACTAACATGTTCCTACACTTACCCACCCTATTCCAACATCTGACAGACATTAATACAGCACAGAGCGAGCCAAACGTAATGACAGCTGGAACATGACTTATTAGCGCCACTGTACAATCGCGCTAATAAGTGATGTCTGGGCACCAAGTATATTTTGATCAATAATTGGTATCAGCAATATCTAAGCTTCATTTCTTCATAGCAAGTGAAATATACTAACATGTTCCTACACTTACCCAGCCTATTCAACATCTGACAGACATGAATACAGCACAAACCAAGCCAAACGTAATGACAGCTGGGACATGACTTATTAGCGCCACTGTACAATCGCGCTAATAAGTGATGTCTCGGCACCAAGTATGTTTTGATCAATAATTGGTATCAGCAATATCTAAGCTTCATTTCTTCATATCAAGTGGAATATACAAACATGTTTCTAGACTTACCCACCCTATTCCAACATCTGACAGACATGAATACAGCACAGAGCGAGCCTAACGTAATGACAGTTGGGACGTGACTTATTAGCGCGACTGTACATGAGGTGCTTTAGTCCATTCATTATAGGTAGGGTAGGAATCGTAACTCCTAATCTCTGTAACTCAAAAAGGGCTGGGGCAAATGGGCTGTAAATCTTCTCACCTATTTACCGGTCGACTCTTCCCAAATGGTAGAAATAACAGCTCGCTTACTGAAGCCCTTTACGAGTCATGAGGCTAGGTAACTTCTAATCTCCAACTCAAAAAGGGCTGGGGCAAATGGGCTGTAATTCTTCTCACCTAATTACCGGTCGACTCTTCCCAAATGGCGGGAATAACAGCTCGATTACTGAAGTCCTTTTCGAGTCATGAGAAGTTCAAGTTAGTGATTCTAGCCTACTTATAATGGACGGGGTATATATAGTTTTTCTCGAATATCAAACCGCTACATCAATATCCACCGACATTTTTATAATACTACTTAAGGGAAGACTGACCGTTTGTTTGGTCTATTAATTAATTTATTCATATACTTTCTTAGTTTCCTCCCTAGACCTCCATCAAGCTTAGAAAAACACCCTCTAGACCCTCCTTCAAGATAAATTTGTAAATTTTTCGGTAGAAAAATTTCCCGGCCGAAGGCCGGTTCCTCTTAAAATTGCAGGCTCGCTCTTGCTCGCCAGGAAAAAATCGACACCTAAATGGCATGAAAGGTCTCAAATTTGACAACGAAATGAGGCGAAAGGTGTTAAAATCGCCAAACTAATGGGCCGAACGTTTTATAATCTCAAAACTAGTGGGGCTAAACATTAGGGAGAAGGGGGTCCAGAAAAACGGTCTGCCTCCCCTTCAAACCCTGACATACACCCCAAGCGTTGCACACGGCACCAATTATCCTCCTCAAAAAATGACACTTCAATTCGTTTTCGGGACAAATCTAATTATACGCTTTTTACCACGAGATACAAACATTCTATTCCAGCTTTAATTACGCTCCTTTATTTAGCTTAGGAAGGGTCTCTAGCGGTTAGAAGTAAATATTGAAATTAATAGTAGTCTTTTATTTGGTAGAGGTCCCTCCTGAGCTGAATAAAATGTCAAAAAGCATGAACTAGAATACGTGAGCGTTTTTACAAACATTTTATTTCCGCAACCCTGATCAGAAAACTTTTGTAAGATACACACTCACTCACTCACTCTCACTCTCACACTCACTCTCACTCACTCACACTCTCTATCTCGCTCACTCACTCACTCACTCTCTCACACTCTCACTCACTCACTCACACTTTCTATCTCACTCACTCACTCACTCTCTCTCACTCACTCACTCTCTCAAAACACTTCAAACGCACGAGAGACAGATTAAAGTTTTAGATCCTAATTTATTCGCAAGGAAAGAAATCGTCAGGGAAAGAAACCCGACAATAAAGATTTAAATTAGTCTGCCATGGCATATCTCCGGGAAAACCAGGATGAGAGAGAGAGAGAGAGAGAGAGAGAGAGAGAGAGAGAGAGAGAGAGAGAGAGAGAGAGAGAGAGAGAGAAAGAGAGGATGAGACGAGAGAGAGGAGGCGAGAGGAGAGAGAGAGAGAGAGAGAGAGAGAGAGAGAGAAATATTAACAAATTGAGACATACAGTGTAAATACTATGATATATATTTTTTAAACATGTAAAGTTTCGTACAGGCTATAATACTTAATAATTAAATATATTAGTTGATAATAGTAATAATAATAATAATAATAAAAATAATAAAACAAAAATAATAGATAAAAATAATACAATAATAAAAATAATAAAATAATAATAATAATAATAATAATAATAATAAAAATACAATAATAAAGAGAATCCAGCAATTGCTAGCGGTAAAACCTTTGGCGTTCTTGAGATGGAATATTAGAGTAAGAATCCCAAGGCTCAAGTAGAATAGTTGAGTAGGGGCTGTCGGAAGAGAGAGGGGGAGGGAGGGAGGGAGGGAGGGAGGGAGGGAGGGGAGGGAGGGAGGGCGGGAGAGAGAGAGAGAGAGAGGGAGGGAGGGAGGGAGGGAGGGAGGGAGGGAGGGAGGGGAGGGAGGGGGGGGGAGAGGGGGGAGGAGGGAGGGAGAGAGAGAGAGAGAGAGACTAAGGAGAGAGAGGAAGCGAGGAGCGAGAGGAGATGTTTTGGGAGAGACGAGAATAGAGAGAGAGAGAGAGAGAGAGAATGACAGACAGCGGAAGGAGTAAGTTAGATATACAGATATATAGGTAGACACATACAGTATATACATATAGCCTACAGATATATACATAATATATATACATATACAGATATTGTATGATAATTAGCTGGTTAATATAAACTGTAGATCGATAGATAGATAGATAGACAAAGACTGCAGGAAATAGATATACAAAGTTGGAAGAGGAGGAGGAAGAAGAATATTAAAACGAGGAACACGAACAGGAAGTAAAACAAATTAAATAAAGAAATTAAAATGTAAAACTTGCAAACCAAACAAACCAATACAAAAACTTCACAATAAAAAAAAAAAAAAAAAAAAACTATGTGGAAAAACGCATTGAAGATTTAGCAAAACATTATTATGAATTGAATTACAAAAGGACGAGTCAGTGAGGCAGTCAGTAGCCAGCTCTTACTCCCACAAGGGGTAGGGAGGATCAACAAGAGACACGAGAAAGGAAAAAGGGGTGACAAGAGAGGAACACATATAACAGGAAGAGAAGAGTGGAATTTAATTTGTCAACTGAACGATCATTTATTTTGAACAGGGGACCCAAATATGACACACTAGGAGGCTTTAACGAGTCAGCCTAGACAGAGATGCAATATATATATGAAGGGGGTTTTGACGGAGAGAGCCGAATGCAGATTACAACCCAATAGATAAGACCTAGGACATCGTATTTTAAATAAGGGGAGGATTTCAGCTTGGTCCTTAGACCCCCATCAAGCTTAAGGGGAGGTTTTTAGTGTGTTTCCTAACCTTCCATCAAGCTTGAAATTACACCCCCTTGAGTCCCTTTCAAGATAAATTTGTACATTTTTCGGTAGAAAAATTTCCCGGCCGAAGGCCGGTTCCTCTTAAATTACAGGCTCGCTATCGCTCGCCAGGATAAAATCGACACCTGAATGGCACGAAAGGTCTTAATATGGGATGAAAGTTCTTAAAATCGCTAAACTAATGGGGCGAACGTTTTATAATATGAAAAGCAATGGGGCTAAACATGAGGGTGAAAGGGGTAAAAAAAAAAATCCCTCAAGTGGAGATCTCCCCTTAAATAATACCTCCAAGACACCCCTTCGAGATAAATGTAGCCTATACGTTTTTTCGGTCCCAAGATTGCGCTTCCAGAATAATGTGTAAATTTTTCGGTAGAAAAACGTCAAGGCCAAAGGCCGATTCCTCCTAAATTACAGACTCGTTATCGCTCGCCAGGAAAAAAATCGATACCTTAATGGCACGAAAAGTCTTAATATTGAAAAAAAAATGGGGCAAAAGGCTATACAATCATCAAACTAATGGGGCGAACATCTAAAAATCTCGTTTAACCCTCTGACTTCTATATAGTTATTAATCTAATAAATTACACAGTTATACCTGGAATAAATTTGTTTTCTATGCAATGTGTGGCAAGACAGATAAATTACATTGGCTTAAGGCAGTGTCACACGAGCCCTTTTCCCGTAAATTTTTCATCAGCAAGTTTGTTCTCGTATTATTTCAGGACATTTTCGCACTGATATCGGTAACTTGACTGAAGGTAGATTATGTTAGGCGGCTGAGTTCTGATAAAGTGTAATTGTTTAACCCATACAACTCAACCTTACACTACTCCATTAGTTTTTCAGAACGCCCCAGCCAGCAATCCCTCAATGACAAACGTAATGAAGCCATAGAACTCTTAAATTCTGATCTAAATACTATTTCCAATTGGGGCAGAGAAAACCTTGTTACCTTTAATGCTTCCAAAACCCAATTTCTCCATCTATCTACCCGTCAGGATCTCCCAGCGGACTATCCCTTATTCTTCAACAATACAAAAATCAATCCTTCATCTTCTCTCAATATATTGGTGTTTCTTTTTCTTTGCTCTCAGTGGGAAGGACCATATTACCAGTCTTGCTAAGGCAGCCTCCCAGAAGCTGGTGTGTGTTCAACCGCCTTAGGGGATCTTTTCCCCTGCACAGCTTCTTGCTCTGTACAGGGGCCTAGGTGCGTCCTTGTATCGAGTATTGTTCACATGTGTGGGGAGGGTCCTCTCACACCGCTCTCCTAGACAAAGTTGAAAGGAAGGCCTTTCGTATCATTAACTCCCGTCCACTCACTAACTCTCTGCAATCTCTCTCTGTCCGCCGCAATGTTGCATCTCTCTCGCTATTCTATCGCTACTATAATAATCAGTGTTCCTCAGAGCTTTCCCAGTGTATACCACCTCCTTTACGTAGGGCACGTGGTAATCGTCTTGCAACACAATCCCACCCTACTCTGTGCAACTCTCCAACCCAAGAGTGAATCGTTACTCTCAAACTTTCTTCTACTCAACAGCTGAGCTCTGGAACTCTCTCCGAGAATCAGTCTTTCCCTCTTCCTATGACTTAAATTGCTTCAAACTCCGTGTGTCCAGGCATTTTGACTCGAACATCCCTTGATTTTGGCCCTGTCACTCTTTCAACTATGGGGGAGGCACTCGCTATAGGCAGTTCTGCCTTTTGCCTCCCTCAATCACATAGAAAAAAGAAAAAACAAATACAGTACCAGGGACGTCCTTTTCATCATATTCTGGCAACTATTAGACGATGTTAATCAGCTTAGGAAGGACCTCTAGCAATAATAAGGCTTCAAACTATCTCAACCAACCCTTTTAACCACCACAGATCCTTCCTAAGCTACATTATATCGTCTAAATATAGCTAGAATAAAATATAACACACGTCGCTGGTACTCAGAGGGTTAAGCTTCCAGACCATAATTGCCCGTAAAAATTGCTCGAAAAAAGGCTCGTGTGATACTGGATTTAGTTTCGTTTTCTATGCAATTTGAGGCAAGACTGATAAATGGCGTTGGCTTAGTGAAGAGAGCCGTATGTAGATATGTAGATTATATGTAAATAGACCCAGGGCATATAATCTGTATCTAAAGGCGTGGGTGGCTTGTTTTTGTTATTCCCCCATGTTTTGCCCCATTAGGTTGGCGATTTGAAGACGTTTCGCCCCATTACTGAAGCTATTTTAAAACGTTTTGTCCCATTAATTTGGCGATTTGATGACGATTCGCCCCATCAGTTTGGCAATTATAAGACCCTACGCCCCATTAGTTTGGACGATTTTAAAAAACTTCTTATCATTCAGGTATCGATTTTTTTCTGGAGAGCGATAGCGAGCCTGCAGCTTAGGAGAAAACGGTCTGTGGCCGGGATACTTCTCTACCGAAAAATGTACGAATTTAGCTTGAAGGCGGTCTACGGAGAAAACTTAAATACAATACTCGAACAATGCAATAATAACTATTAAAACAAA
Organism: Paralithodes platypus; assembly: GCA_032716605.1. Lineage (NCBI taxonomy): Eukaryota > Metazoa > Arthropoda > Malacostraca > Decapoda > Lithodidae > Paralithodes > Paralithodes platypus. The sequence goes on along the minus strand of CM064512.1, from coordinate 60,813,718 downwards.
ATATATATATATACCCGGTATATATATATATATATATATATATATATATATATATATATATATATATATATATATATATATATATATATAATAATAATAATAAATAATAATAATAGGCCTATATGAATAACAATCATCTCAATAATAATAATAATAATAATAATAATAATAATAATAATAATAATAATAATAATCTACTTTATATATTTCACTCCACACACCATACACCTCCCAACGAAATTAATGAAAGGTTGACAGCACTCTAACCATTACACCATCAAGACGTATGCAGATGATATGTAAATAGACCTAGGGCTACGTTACGGGGAGGCAGTTGGTTTTCCGAGTCCTCCTCGTCCCTCGTGTTTAGCCCTATTAGGTAGGAGATTTCAAGACATTCGCCCCATTAGTTTGGTGATTTTACGACCTTTTGCCCCATTTCTTTGCCAATATTAAGACCTTTCGTGCCATTTAGGTGTCGATTTTTTCCTGGCGAGCGATAGCGAGCCTGAATTTAAAGAGGAATTGGCCTTTGGCCAGGAAATTTTTCTACCGAAAAATGTACAAAATTATGGGTGTTTTTTTAAGTTTGATAGAGGTTTAGTAAGCAAACTAAACCCCTTCCTTAAACCATTGAGCCAAACCAGTAAATTATGCTGCACAATACCGTCTGATCTACATTAAGGGGGTAGTGCTTGGTTTTTGGTTTATATATTTATTAATGTATATAATTTTGGAGTTTCCTCGCTAGACCTCCATCAAGCTAGCTATCTATCTATCTATCTATCTATTCTGTGTGTGTGTGTGTGTGTGTGTGTGTGTGTGTGTGTGTGTGTGTGATTAATGGAACTATTTGATTTCATTAAGATATACTTACTAATCTACTTTCAAAACTGCGTTATTCTTCTACAGTATATAGTTATCTTTAAATTTACCTATCTATCTATGTATGTATGTATATATGTATTTATATATGTATGTATGAATGTATGTATATATATATATGTATCGCTAAAACAGCACCATCTATCTATTCAAAAATGCAAACTTCCAGCAGACAGGCTCCACTAAAAGGCAGCCAAATTGCTTTCCATAAACAAGGGGCAATTTATGGTATTTACTCAATGAGGCAATTAATAAAGTTCACGAGCACAATGGCTAATTACGAGACCGGTCTTTTTTTTTACAACGGGGGGTGGGAGGGAGGGAGGGAAGGAGTAGAGAGAGCTACATAGATACACAGACCACACAGACCTCAAGGTCCTGTGGGGAGGGAGGGAGAGAGAGAGAGAGAGAGAGAGAGAGAGAGAGAGAGAGAGAGAGAGAGAGAGAGAGAGAGAGAGAGAGAGAGAGAGAGAGAGAGCGAGAGCGAGAGCGAGAGCGAGAGCGAGAGCGAGAGCGAGAGCGAGAGAGAGAGAGAGAGAGAGAGCAAAACAAAAACTGAATCTTAAAAAACAGCTAAAATAGTGGACGCATTTCTGTTAGATTTGTGTTCCCTTGAGGGGAGGGGTCGTTTTTCTGGTCTCCCTTCTTCCTTATGATTAACCCCATTAGTTTGCAGATTTTAAGACATTCGGCCCCTTAGTTTGACGATATTAAGACCTTTGGCTACATATTTTAGTCAATATTATGAGTGTTCGTGTTTTTTAGGTGTCGATTTTTTCCTGGCGAGCGAAAGCAAGCCGGAAGGAACCGGCCTTCGGCCGAGATATTTATCTATCGAAAAATGTACAGATATACCTTGAAGGAATTTTTTTTTTTTTTTTTTTAAAGTTTGATGAAGATTATAAAAAAATATATAAATGAGCAAATAAATACGCCCACCCCCCCCTTAAATAAATACGCCCATCCCCCCTTAAACTTTTCCGAAACTCTTGAGTCACCAGGCGAACCAACGATTTATATCCCAACACTCTCACTCCTTTCCTATTTGGCCAGAAATGTTGGGGTACTTACTGAGAAAAGGAGAGAACTATAGTTATATAAATGAAAGTATATATAAAAGGAGAGAAATATAGTTATATAAATGAAAGTATATATAAAAGGAGAGAAATATAGTTATATAAATGAAAGTATATATAAAAGGAGATAACTATAGTTATATAAATGAAAGTATATATAAAAGGAGAGAAGAATATCTATAAATTAAGTAGGAATAAGACAATGGTGAGGAAGCGAACATCTTTATTTACATATTTTCAAACGTTTCGACATATTCTTAATGTCATCATCAGTGATCTAAAAGCTAGAGATTAAAACTCATTAGAAATTAATTAATGAGTTTTAATCACTTTAACTTTTAGATCAATGATGATGACATTAACACTTACACTGTGGCTATATTTGGGCTATTTAGGGCAAATTCAGGCACTCCTGAATGATTAATCAAGCATCTGCATTAAATGAACTGTATTCTGCCGAAAACTAGGCGAAATTAGCTTCAAAATGAGACCAGAACGGGCCTCGTATGTGGCCTGGTTCACCCGCAGCGGTGCCATAGAAACGCGGGAAACCCGCTATTTATTAGCACTCGCTCGCTCGGCAACACTGTTGTGAGAGGCAGTGAGAGACCCGCGCGAGACACAGTCTACCTCAGTGAGCCGCTCGCTGCTCTGAGGGTCGGAGGTGGGCCCCTCACGCCCCCGCCCACTGACACTCGATTTCTACGGCTTTAACAGGCTTATAAAGCCTGGAAATTGCTGTAAATTGCCAGGACGTTCCAGAACGTCACCCGCAGGGAAAGGGTTAAGAATATGTGGGAACGTTTTAAAATATGAAAATAAAGATATTGTTCGCTGCCTCATTCATTGTTTTATTCCTACTGAAACTACAATTCCCTAAGGACAGACCCATCACGATATATAAAATAAAGTTTAATCCTTGAATAATGAGAAACTGAGACACATTATGTATACATTTTTATTTATTTTTTATTTTTAACATCGTTCTTAAGGGGAGGTTTTTAGTTTGGTCCCGAGATATCCTTCAAGTTAAGATTACACCCACTTGAGCCCCATTCAAGATAAATGTGCACATTTTTCGGTAGAAAATTCCTCTTAAATTACAGGCTCGCTATCACTCGCCAGGATAAAATCGACACCTAAATGGCACAAAAGGTCTTAAAATTGACAGAAATGGGTTGAAAGTTCTTAAAATCGTCAAAATAATGGGGCAAACGTGTTAAAATTAGAAAAACAATGGGGCTAAACATGAGGGAGAAAGGAGTCCAGAAAAAAATCCCTCAAGTGGAAATCTCCCCTTAACACCAATAACACCCTGAATGAAATTAATGAAAGCATATGATTATCCCAGGATTGGAACCTAACGGAAAATAAATCTATGTGGAAATTTGCTTAGTGAGCTCATAACACACACACACACACCACTCACTCACTCACGCTCTCACACACACCACACTCACTCTCTCTCACACACACACGCGCACACCACACACACACTCACTCACTCACTCACTCACACACTCACTCACTCACACACACACAACCACACACACATCAAATTTTATGATAATTTGTATTCTGCACATGCATCATTATTGTATTTATTTATTTTGTTTGTAAACTAAGCTTACCATCCTCCTATCTGTACATCTCATGTTCATCCACTAAATTGTAAAATGTGTATTTTCAGCTCATGAGGCTGCCATTCTTTAATAAACCGTTTATTATTATTATTATTATTACTCACACACACACACACACACACACACACACCAATATTTTCATGGCCCCTTCCCGTAGGTAGTGATGAATGATGATAATACTGTCAGGACCATTAATAACTGATGATGTTTGGACTGGTTATTGGTGGTGGTGAGCAGTGTGAGGCTTCTGCTAAGCCTATATATATATAATATATATATATATATATATATATATAATAGAGAGATATTGGATATATATATATATATATATATATATATATATATATATATAGAGAGAGAGAGAGAGAGGAGAGAAGTTGAATACACGACTACAAACAGACAAAATTAAAGGAAAGAGATACCCTAGCATATAGCTCAATTAACCTCCTTACTTTAAGATAGATCTGGAAACGCGTCCCCGTATCATGAAAGGCTTAACATAGATCATGGATGGCCTCAATTAACATCAATACAGCTTTTTGAAGGGTACTATACTTGTACAATTGTTGAATACAAAAATGAGAGAGAGAGAGAGAGAGAGAGAGAGAGAGAGAGAGAGAGAGAGAGAGAGAGAGAGAGAGAGAGAGAGAGAGAGAGAGAGAAAAGAAAGAGATATTACAAGAGACAGATTAAGACAGGGAGAAAGAGATTGTGAGAGATAGGTAATATATATATATATATATATATACAGTATATAGAGAGAGAGAGATATAGAGAGATAGATAAAGATAGATAGAGAGAGAGAAAGATTCGAAACTAAAACCAAGTGTTCTGTGCACAAATACAGTACATACTTGCCACAAATTTACGGCACCAATTCGCAAGGTTCTCTCTCTCTCTCTCTCTCTCTCTCTCTCTCCTTGTTCTTGCCTCTCGCGTCTTGGCTGGAAGTTTATTTTTCTTAACCCCAAACATCTCTCCTTCCTTTTCTTCCTCTTTTTTCCCTCCTCCTCCTCCTCCTCCTCCTCCTCCTCCTCTTCTTCTACTGTATATATTCTTCTTCTTCTTTTATTATTTTTCTTCTTCTGTATTTTTCTTAACACCAAACATCTCTCCTTCCTCTGCTTCCTCTTTCTGTTTATTATTATTATTATTATTATTATTATTATTATTATTATTATTATTATTAATCCTCCTCCTCCTCCCTTTCGTGTTCTCATTATTAAATTTGCATTATTATTATTATTATTATTACTATCATTATTATTATTCTTAAGTTTACGGATTGGGCTGACCAGTACTGACCAAATGGACCAAACAGTGAATGTGGGGCTGAGTGGTTGGTTTGGAACGAAGGCCTGGATTAGACTGAGCAGCGAATTTGGACTAAGCGAGCAATTTGGGCTTCGGGAGGCCAATTTTGACCAAGCCGCCAAATTGGGCCGAGTGGTTCAAAATAATCCAATTAGTCAAATCTGAACCACCACCACCTTCGTGTATCTTTGTTCAATCAATTAATTAGTTAGCTAAAATAGGACTTCAGAGGCTTCTTATATTAATCCATCCTGGTGGATGTTAAGCCAGCAATGTGAAAAGCATCACGACTGGATACACTTTTCGAGAACTCCAGTCCCTTGTTGTTCAATCCTGCAGGTGAAGCCTTTTATATCCAGAACAAGAAGAAGAAAGTCCATATACTTTTCGTTTGCTGAAGTGAAAGCGAAAAAAAACACTCTTATTCACACACACTCTCACTCTCACTCACTCACACAGTCACTCTCACACACACTCACTCTTACTCTCACACTCTCACTGTCTCTCTCACACACACACACACACACACACACACACACACACACACACACACACACACACAAAGACCAAAATCACACTCACTCACTCTCACTCTCTCTCTCTCTCTCTCTGGAGCCCTTTTAACTCCCATTCCTATTCTTGACTTCAGCTTTTTCTTTCTTGAGAGAGAGAGAGAGAAAGAGAGAGAGTTAGAGTTAGTTGTGTGTGTGTTACATAAATACACTGACTGCACAGGTGAGACGAGAAGAAAGCAACCACAACAGAAAGCAGAAGAGCAAAGGTAAATAAAAAAATAAAGCATAAGAACAAAAACAACAAAAGAACATGTAAAAAACGGAAAATAGAAAACGAAATAAGATAAAAGAGAGGGTATACTATGTTATTCTCCCTTAGTTTCCTTTCTTTTTCATTCTTGGGAGAGAGACTGGCTTTCTTTTGTGTTGTCATTTCTTCGTCTTTTTTTTCTGGATTGCGTGTCTATTCTACATTTGCTGGGTGGTGACTTGTTCTCGCTCGCTCTCTCTCTCTCTCTCTCTCTCTCTCTCTCTCTCTCTCTCTCTCTCTCTCAGAATACATTGTTTAGTGGTGTTTCTTGCATGCCCAGATTACCTCTTCTGTTAGAATAGATAAAGTAAGAACGTTCTATTTTCATACTTTTCTGTCGAGTACCATGTCAGTTTGCCATTCTGCATGGATAAGATAAATCCTGTCCTTTCAAAGCGGTCTGTTTTCTCCTACATAATAGATAACAGCAGCAGCCTGGTAAGGTTCAAAATATTTGTTGTTGCTTGCCTTCCTTTGTACCTTCTTCCTTCTGCTTCTCTCCTCACCCTCCTCCTCTTCTTCCTAAATCCTCTGGACTTCTTTTAGTCTCACGAGAACGAAAAGATAACAAGTTATTTACATTTTACTCTCTCTCTCTCTCTCTCTCTCTCTCTCTCTAGCTATGTACGTATATATATATATATATATATATATATATAACTATCTATTTATTTATCTATCTATATATGTAGCTAACTATCTATCTATCTATATCGTTGAAATTAATTCATTATTTTATGAAATAGACCGACAAACAACGGCTACACAAGGATGAAAACAATACCCCCCGCTCCCCCCCCCCCCCCCCTAGTTACGGCGCAGGGTAATAACCAAGCCCAACCTATTTTTACGATCACCAATACCATAACACTATATAAAACTCGAAATAAATACACCGTCGCCATTTTCAGAAACGATTATGCTAGAAAGTGTATAACCGATATATATTATGCTAGAAAGTGTATAACCGATATATATTATGCTAGAAAGTGTATAACCAATATATATTATGCTAGAAAGTGTATAACCAATATATATTATGCTAGAAAGTGTATAACCAATATATATTTAATTTTTCCCTTTTGCTCCAGCCCCCCCGTTTCAATGTGCTATTAGTGTTTACTTTGTTTATACATATATTGTATAGTACAATTATTTAAGTTCATACCCCCGTGCTTTCTAAATTATGTTAAATTTAAGTCCATTATCAATATTAATCATTTAAACTCGTATAATATAATTGCAGAGAACTAAAACAAAATAACATGTAATAATGATAACAAACAAAATATATTAAACCCGTGATATTTTCTATCTTATGATTAGACGATTGATTTAGCTTCGGAAGGACCTCAAGCAATAATAAGGCTTCAAAGTAGCTCAAGCAACCCTTTCAACTACCACAGATGCTTCTTAAGCTGCTTAATATCGTCTAAATACAGCTAGAATAAAATAATACACACGTCGCTGGTACTCAAAGGGTTAATGACAATAATATTAATAAAAACACCAATAATTATAACCACCACCATAACATAACATACATTACAATAAATACAAAAATTAAAAAGCTCAACATATCTGCATCAAGGTCCATATCACACCTTATCGCACATCAATACCCAATAAATATACCGGTATAGATGCCATTATCAGAAACGTTTTAGGCTGGGAACAAAATAACCAATATATATCACCCCCCCTCCCCCCACCCCCACCCCCCTTTCCCTGTCCACCCCCCTACAGCTCCCCCCCCCCCCCCCCACCCCCTTTCCCTGTTCAACCCCTACAGCCCCCCCACCTCAACCCCTTTTTATAATTTTGGTGTATCCATGTTGTTTGTTTTCTCATACAATACTTCCTCGTTTGTAGTACTATCCATTTTCTTTCATTTACTTTTATTTCAATAATTACATATTGTACAGTAAATTAATGCATACATATATAAACACATACATAATATCTCTCTCTCTATATATATATACTGTGCATATAGGCCTACTGTATATAAACTTGCAGAGCAATTAACAACTGCAAAATACTTATAATAGACAAAATATGAATAGCAAACAAGAATCATACACGCAATGCTAAATAACAGTCATATCACCATTCATATTAAAAATAACAGTCATATCACCATTCATATTAAAAATAACAGTCATATCACCATTCATATTAAAAATAGCAGTCATATCACCATTCATATTAAAAATAACAGTCATATCACCATTCATATTAAAAATAACAGTCATATCACCATTCATATTAAAAATAAGTCATATCACCATTCATATTAAAAATAAGTCATATCACCATTCATATTAAAAATAAGTCATATCACCATTCATATTAAAAATAACAGCCATATCACCATTCATATTAAAAATAAGTCATATCACCATTCATATTAAAAATAAGTCATATCACCATTCATATTAAAAATAAGTCATATCACCATTCATATTAAAAATAAGTCATATCACCATTCATATTAAAAATAACAGTCATATCACCATTCATATTAAAAATAACAGTCATATCACCATTCATATTAAAAATAACAGCCATATCACCATTCATATTAAAAATAACAGTTGTATCACCATTCATATTAAAAATTATCCATATCATATTTCACCAAAAACGGAAAAAAAAAACATATAATAACATTGATGCTATTATCAGAAACGCTTATGCTGGTAACTAAATAACCAATATATCCCCCTTTATACCCCCCCCCCCCCCCAGTCCACAATTCCCAGTCCCATTCCCAATTGCCAATATTCCATTTGGGGCTCAGTTTTACGCGTATGCTAACGACAGGTCAAAAACAAAACACTATTCCAATATAGACTGCTAACTTAGTGTATATTACCTTTCCGCGGAGCTTATAATTTAATGGCCAATAATATAAGTGTTTGGTCTTTATTTTCGTACTTTATACTCTCTCTCTCTCTCTCTCTCTCTCTATATATATATATATATATATATATATATATATATATAGAGAGAGAGAGAGAGAGAGAGAGAGAGAGATAGATAGATTGCTAGATATACCTGTATGCATGTTCATTTCCATCTGTCCTAATTCTAATATGACAAAATACACTATAGGTCTAAATATCTTTATCTGGACCCCCTTCTCCCTCATGTTTAGCAAATTAGTTTTGACTTTCTTTCCGCTAATTTGGCGATTTTGAGACTTTTAACCCCATTTCTTGTCTACATAAAGACATTTCGTGTCAAGAGAGTCCAAAAGAGTTCTTCAGCTAGTTGAACAGCAGGAAGCCATTCAACAGTAGTATTAGACCTCTAAAGGATCCAACAAGCTAACTACAAGCCTCTGACACTGATATAGCAAAATCCCTAAAAGACTATTTTGCTTCAGTATTCACAAGGGAAAATACCAGTGACATGCCAAGTCCAGGATTTGTGCACGAGGGTGAATTTCTTAGCAGAATCAGATGTACCCCAGATATAGCAAAACTAATAGAAAAGTTAAAAAGGTTCAAGTCATCCGGCCCAGATAGCTTTCTTCCTCGAGTTGTACTGTGCAGATCTGCGATGGGATGACATCGCCACCCGTTTTCTTAGCAGACATCTTCAATATATCACTGGAAAATGGAATAGTCCCTCAAGACTGGAAACTGGCCAATGTGACGCCAATCTTTAAGAAAGGGGATCACGAGTGTCCCAAGAATTATCGGCAAATTAGCTTGACTTCTATCATAGTAAAACTCTTAGAAAGGATGCTAGTAGACAAGATAGTTGACTACCTAGAAATCCAGTTTTATTTCAGATTCCCAACATGTATTCAGGCGACACCGATCATGTCTTACGAATTGCTGGCATTTGTCCATGAAATGCTGAGTGAGTATGACAAAAGTAGAGCCATAGACATCCTTTACTTTAGATTTTCAAAAAGCTTTTAGACCAAAGTGGCCTCATTGGAGGCTTTAATTGTCAAAACGGTGGCGCGAGGACTAGGTAATTCAATAGGAGCAGGTCACAAAATGGCATAGCAAGTTGGCTAACAGGTAGACAACGAGTGGTAATCAATGGGGTTTCTTCTGAGTGGACTTCTGTCACTTCTGGAGTTCCACAGGGATCTGTCCTTGGCCCGCTACTGCTTATCATGTATGTCAATGGACTTCAATCGATATTGGTCTGTTGAGTGTGATCTCCAAGCTTCTGCAGATGACATTAAATCGTGGATATGAATGTGAAAGACCCCAAAGGGATGAACCTCAACAGCCTGGTTGGTTGGAACGGTCGGTAGACATGAACAGGATTCCGCTAAACTTGGAAAACCCCCCAGTGCTTAAGGTTGTGCATTTTTTTTTAAAGAGACACATCTGAAACGGAGGAAGGAAAACAACACAGATAAAACAAAAAAGGTCCATGTTGCCACATAAACCCTCTCCTCCCGCTCGGCATCCAAACGCCCCCAACCCCACTTTTCCAGGCTATTTCACTATTATGAATGCCATACTGCGGAACAGTCTGACTGACTTGGAAAAGGACTGTGGTGGCTTGCTTCTGATTAGCATTGACCTAAAGTTTTCCAAGCAGTGCATTGAAGTACAGAAGAAAGCTCAGAAATTATTGGGCTATATTAAGAACTGCAATTAAGTATAGAAATAAGGAAATAGTCCGTTCATCACCCACTGTACACCCGCCCCTCCCTAAGACGGCCGTAATTGGAGACCCCCCCGCCCGCTACATGCTGCTCGAGAGTAATTCTGGCTTCCAGGTCTCACTCTCTCAGGACAAGATATAGAGTGATCACTGGAAAGAGTATAAGCTAGGGCTACAAAGCTTATTCCATTGCTTAGAATACACTCGCAGCTATGAGTACTCCGGAACCCCCGCGTGATGAGAGCTCTTGAATCTCACTCTCTCTCTGCCGTTCTTTTGGAGACACGGCGGCTACGAGGTCAGCCCTTTAGTTTCGTCGTGTGAGAGGGCTTGCCTTATCTCTCCCCAGTGTCAGTTTCCTTTTTTACCCCTTTATTGAAGTATTTAACATACTTAATGGTTTTGAACAAGTGTGGATTATAGCAAAACGTAGTACAAACCACGCAACCTTAGTCCCTTACATGTGCTTGAATATATTAGAATTCGAAAAGGTTCAGCACTAGTATTCTTGTGGACCACTTTTTTCTCTCTCATTTGAGAGACGAGAAGACGTTAGTTATTTGTCAAGTTCCTGGTACTCGCCCTTGTGTTGTGTTTTCCACATATAAGCAATATGTTGTCTACCTGGAACACAGTTTCCCTAGGTCCCGAATTGTCAAATCGTTCTTCAGTTTAGAGCAGTTCAAGAAGAGAGTACGATAGTATTTTGCACCACTCTGTAAAGAGGCGTAGTTCACTAAACAGTCTCTCTCCTCTTTCTCACTTTGAGTATCTCCTTCGGAAATGGACCGGGCCAAAAGCAAGGTCCTTTTGGAGATCCTAACTATTGCTTGTTTACTCTCTCCTCCTCTCTCTCTCTTGCCTCAATACTTTTCCTCTTCCCGTTGTCGTTCCGTAACCTTAGCAGCAGTGAGCCAAGCGGGATGATCCACACGGCTCATCCCGGACTTCACGCAGGAGAAGACAAGGCAAGAAAATCGTTTTTTTGCGTGTTACAAATCTACCCCAGACCACCGGAAAAACAAAAAAAACCGGCATAAAGAGGAAGAATATTTTTGATGGAGAACGAATTTGCAGTCTTAAGTTTGATGGAGGATTCTTGTTTGGAGTGATTACATATTTTCACACACGGGCATACAATCTAACGGCCTATCACTATCTCAACTTATTCTCATACTCATACTCATTCTCTCTCTCTCTCTCTCTCTCTCTCTCTCTCTCTCTCTCTCTCTCTCTCTCTCTCTCTCTCAGTCTTCGGTCATCTCTCCTTCTTCTCTCTCTCCGCTCTCCTCTCCACATCTCTCTCCCAACTCGCCCTCTTCTCTCCTCTCTCTCATCTCTCTCTCTCATAGTCTCAATCCGCTCTCCCCCTCCCGCGTCAGCTCTCCTCCTCCCATCCTCCTCCCTCCTCTCCCTCCGTCCTCTCATCCTCCTCTCCTCCTCTCCATCTCTCTCTCATCTCGCTAAACAATGCGCCGTTCCCTCTCTACTCTCACTCTCTCTCTCTCTCTCTCTCTCTCTCTCTCTCTCATATATACTGTATATTATAACACACATAATTAAAAACAATTTGAAAGTTTTACTTAATTATTTTAAGATCCTGTAGCCTAGTACTATTAAATGAAACAAAAAGTTTCCAGAGTGAATATAAAATATCGATAAGACAAACATAATGGATTAGTTAAATTAGATCAAAACTTATAATTTAATAACGAAACAATTGGGCGGAGGTAACAAACGAAACAATAAATTAAATAAATAAAAACAGTAACACAAGAAACTCGGAGCCCATTTAGAAACCAAACCCGATTATCTGAATATAATATAATACCCGAAACACACAGAAAGAAACCATGTCAGCTCAAAAATGCAACACAGGAAAACTTAAGGGGGAATGGGCCGGTTTTCGGGACCATTTTCTCCCTCATGTTTAGCCCCATTAGTTTTCAGATGTTAAGATGTTTGCCCCATTAGTTAGTCGATTTTAAGAGACCTTTCGCCCCATTTCTTCGTCATTTTAGCCCCATTAGTTAGTCGATTTTAAGACCTTTCGCCCCATTACTTCGTCAATATTTAGACCTTTCGTGCTATTTAGATGTCGATTTTTTCCCTGGTGAACGATAGTAAACCTGTAATGTTGGAAGAACCGGCCTTTGGTCGGAACATTTTTCTACCAAACATTTACAAATTAATCTAGAAGGATGATCTAATGGATGTGTTTTTTTTTAATCTGATGGAGGTCTAGGGAGGAAACTAGAACAATAATGAATACATGCAAAAATCGACCAAAAAGTGAACCATCTCCCCTTAAACATTTTCGAAAGCAAACTTGGATTGAAGTAAATAAATTATAAAGAGCATAAGAGTACCGGTACTGAGAAAATGGTAGTGTTTTTGAAAGTCGGGTGAGAATGGAGAAACATATTATTTTTGAGACCAGGGAGGCAAAATAATAGTTAATACTTTCAAACTTCAAACTTTGTATCTATTAGTCTATCTGCATGCTAGTATTATTATCTATCTACTATGCGTTTAAATCTACCCCTCCACCAATTAATTCCTACCTGTTAATTTACCTATCTACAGTATATATATATATATATATATATATATATATATATATATATATACTCTATCTCTATATTTAAATTTCTCGTTTTTTTTAGCTACCTACCTCTACCCCCTCCCCCTCCCCTCTCCTCTCCTTTCCTCTCGCTCTCGCTCTCGCT
>CM064512.1:60754313-60800505 GCA_032716605.1 Paralithodes platypus | reverse complement strand
ATCCTCTATCCTACCCACCCATGCCCCCTCCCTCCCCCCCCTTCCCACTATTCTCTCCCATCCTTTTCATCCCCTCCTCCCACCCCCCCCCCCCCCCCTTTTTCCTCACTCTTCCTTCACACACCTTAAGAGGGGTGACCTGGTTTTTTCGTTTTCAACTTTTTTTCACTGTCCCTTTTCTCAAAATAAACTATTATTTTTCTTCTCTGGCTTGTATCCCATGTGGCCCCATTCAGGCCTACTCTGTTTTTTTTAAGGACGTTATACCCCAATCCAGGTTTAGTAAATTTTTCTTTACTGGTGAGCGGTAGGTCGGCCAGCATACTTTTTTTTTTTTTTTGACAGCCCCAGCGATAAAATTTGTACATTTTTCGATTTGAAAAATGTCTCCGGCCCCGCACCCCAGCCGGGTTTATTTCATCTAATACTGGCTCGCTATTCGCTCGCCAGGAAGAAAGGAAATCGACACCTAGATTAAGAGGGATAAACGTATTAAAATAGTTGGCTGAATGGGGCCGAATGGATACAAGCCCAGAGCAAATGGAGAGAGAGGGAGGGAAAAGGATACAGAAATACCAAAAAGCAGGTTCAACCAACCCCCTGTAACGTACCCCTATCTAATCTTTGGCCGTCTCCCCTCTCTCCATCCCTCCCCCACACTACCCCCCCCCCTATTCCATCCCCTCCCTTCCCCTCGCCCCCCCCCCCCACTTCCAACCCTTACCCGTACCTAACCATCTTCCTACCTCCCCTCCAATCCCCTCCCTACCCTCCCTCCCCTACCCTCCCTCCCTACAGCCCCTCCCTCCCTTCCCATCCTCCCTTCCCTCCCTCCCTCCCTCCCTCCCTCCCCACACTCTCATTTACCCCTACCTATGCCATCCACCTCACCCCCTCCCCCCCCCCCTTGACCCACCTTTAGTCTCGACCTCAACTTTCCCTTCATAATTTCTGAAGGACACAGGCCTTGAGTGGGGCTTTGGTTTCCGCACCCTCCTCAGCTCCCCGCCTTTGAGTGGCTTCGGTCACCTGGGCTTTATTAGTGGTAAGCAGGGGAGGTTTTGTGGGGGGGCGTCTCAGTTATGGCCTTGGCCTTGCTCAGGAAACAGCAACAACAACAACCCTTTAACCATCTTGCCTACCTCCCCTTCCTCCTCCCTATTACGTCTCCCCCTCCCCCCCTCTCCCCTTTACGTACCCCTAACCATCTGGCCTCTCCTCCCCCCCCCCCCCACCCCACCCCACCCCAATATAGTTTTGTTCTGTTTTTTATTTTATTTTTTGCCTGCCTAAATGAAAAGATATAATACGGTTATGTCTGCCGATCGGCTTTCTGCAGACTCCCATTTTCTTATGTTCTTATAATTTTATATTTTTGCTAAGTTTTCATGATTACCCATATACTTCGCTACCACATTTAACATATGGGTATTGGACGAATAATCAGGATGGCGAGATAGCATTTTACCTTCATCTAAAAAAAAAAAAAAAAAAAAAAAAAAAAACACACACACACACACACACACACACATACATACAGACTATGCCTCCCTATCCCATCTCCCCTCCTCCCCCTCCTACCCTCGTCCCTCCCATTTTTCTCTTCCCCTCCCTTACCCCTCTCCTATTTCGCCTTCTTCCATCCCCTCTCCTGCTCTCGCCTCCTCCCATCTCCTCCTCCTCCTCCTCCTTTCTCCCCCCTCCCCATCTTTGAAACGCCCCTCCATTAACCACCTCCTTCACACCTCCCCACCTCCTGTCTTCCCATTCCACCACCTCCCCCCTACCCATCTTTTAACTCCCCCTCCATTAACCACCTCCTTCACACCTCCCCACCTTCTGTCTTCCCATTCCACCACCTCCTCCCCACTATCTCCCCTCTCCTCCTTCCCATTCCACCACCTCCTCCCCACTATCTCCCCTCTCCTCTCCTTCTAACCCGTCTCCCATCGTCTCCCCATTCCTCCTCCTCCTCCTTATTCCCGACCTTTTAGGGGGGGGGGGATGGGACTCGTTATCCTTGGTCGGCAACTAATTTGTTTTTATTTATTTTATTCTATATTCCAACTACTCCCTCTCGGGCATAGGCTGAGAGCCTGTACATTCCACCGCTCAACACGGTGAAGCCCGTGAGGTCTTGTTCCAGTGTGGGGAGTGAGACATGTGAAGCATCCATCATGGCTCGAAGCAGCTCCATCTCTGAAGCGGCTGGTTGCTTCGCTCAAGTGCTTCACCGTCTCACCCTCCAGACTCAGACCCTCACTCTCAGAACGCCACCTATTGAGCAGTGAACTCACTAGGCATTGTCCCCCTGTAACATATTTTGTATATGGGAATATTCATACAGTGTTATTTAATCAGGGAACAATGAGGGTATTTTTTTGGCATTTCGGTGGGCTTTGTGGTAATGCACTGATACTAGTACAGCACAAATTCAATCCCAATAATATCTTCCCATTGACATATCGGGATTTGAACCCGGGTCCATTGGATTACCAATCCAGTGGCATGACCACTCCACCACACCTCCCCTAGGGGAGACAACCTTATACAAATCCGGGTGGATGGGACTCGTCAGCCTTGGTTGGCAACCTGTCTAGGGGAGTAAACCTGATACAAATCCGTACTGCTTACCTAAGGGTAAGGCAGGTTAGTGGATGGATTAGCCGAACACCACTGTAGACAAATAGTGCTAACAAGATACACAGAGGGCCTCGGAGTCGGACGGATCCTAAATTGAGTGGTCAATCCTGTAAGTCCTTCACTAAACTGGCTCGGGTTGTCCCTCTCACAGGAAATAGGTCCGCTTGGGGGAATTCTGTGTATGGCCACCCTCGTAAGGGGAGTAAGGCGTCCGGCAATAGATAGATGGTTCACTTTTTGGGCGATTTTTGCATGTATTCATTATTTTTCTAGTTTCCTCCCTAGATCTCTATAAACAAAAAATAAAATAAATATCCATTAGATCTCCCTTCTAGATTAAGTTGTGCATTTTTCGGTAGAAAAATTTCCCGGCCTAAGGCCGGTTCTTCCAACATTACAGGCTCACTATCGTTCGCCAGGGAAAATATTGAAAGCAAAATAGCACGAAAGGTCTAAATATTGACGAAGAAATGGGGCGAAAGGTCTTAAAATCGACCAACTAATGGGGCAAACATCTTAACATCTGAAAACTAATGGGGCTAAACATAAGGGAGAAAGTGGTTCAGAAAACCGGCCCATCCCCCCTTAACTCCTGCTCCATCTCCTCCCTCCCTCCCTCCCTCCTCACTTCTTCCCTCTCCTCTCCTTCTCAACCCTTCTCCCATCGTCTCCCCATTCCACCTCTTCCTCCGTACTCCCCCCATCCCCAACTCACCCACCCTCCCTCTCCCTACCTCCCACCTCCTCCTTCACACCTCCCACCTCCCTCCCATCTCCCACTATTCCTCCTCCCCCACCCCCTCCCACCTCCCCCACACTTCTCCTTCACCCTATCCACCTCCTCCTAACCCCCCCCCCCCCTCCCCCTTCGTCAAGGTTAGACTGTGGGTGTGAGTTAACGCCAACTGACCTACCCACGCACAGATATATATATCCTGTGTGTGTGTGTGAGTGTGAAGGAGGGAGAGTTCGTATGTAGGTGATAGGATGTCTGTATGTAAGAGAAAGAGATATATTGTGAAAGAGAGAGAGAGAGAGAGATAGAGAGAGACAGAGATGTAAGACTGAAATTGAGTGTGTGTTTTTGTAAGTAACCTTGGACACTAAATTCGCTTCCGTGTTCACTCACCTAAATTAAAATGGGTTCACTTATCATTTTACAATACGGATAAGGATAATTGATAGTTACACAGTGTGTAATTGATTAAATATAATGCTATATTAATCATTACTAATCTTTATATCTATCTATACGCTCTCTCTCTCTCTATATTGTTACGTATCTTGATCCTCAAGTGGTTAACTTGATGAATCTAGATAGCACAGAGATATATATTAAGGTATCAGTCAGCTGAAGGCAAAACAAAAGTAATATCTAATAAAATTATTTCCTGTTGTTGCTTCCTTTCCTTTTGGATCTTAGGACTTAGTATCCTTTATTGACTGATACTCTTTAATTATGAAAAATACTGAAACTAATTAAAGTCATGTAGTATTTATAAAGAATTATTATTTAACCGAAGCTTAGTAGGCTATGGTTATGAACCGAAGTTATATCTAAAGAAGGACTATTAATTCTATAAAAAGTCTTGAAAGATAAATATTAAAGTAAGAATATTTCTGTCTCTTACCCTTTTTGGAATGAATAGATAGTTTTCTTAATGTCCTTTTATTTATATTTAATGTAATTATTCTTGGTTCTTGCCTTACGTTAATAGTATTATATTATTATTATCATCAGGATTAATATCAGTCACATAAAAAGTTAGATATATATTTAATAATTAGTTAAATGTATTTCTTAACCACGTAACATTGAGGTTTGATTATGAGTAAATTAAGTTACAGGATCGTTTCATAGATTCGATTCAGGTCTCACTCAAATAATATGAAAAGCAATAATAATATTTTGAAGCTAAAAGAATTTTCTTCAGCTTAGGAAATCACTAGAAGTAATATTAACACAGCCATGTTAGTCTAAGGCGATATTACTAATACGAGACAATAGCATCACCGTACTAAGCACCGTTAAGCAATGTAAGCTTAATTCAAAGAAAATGAAAGAACTCGTAAGTATTAATATAAAACAATAGTATTACTTTCATCATAACCCAATTACTTAAAGAGTTGCTTTAGTCCACAAGTTAGTCAACTAAAATAGTTAAGTACATAATAATAGCGTTAACGTTAATTCCCAATCAAATAGTTAAGCACATAATAGTAGCGTTAACGTTAATTCGCAATCAAATAGTTAAACACATAATAGTAGCGTTAACGTTAATTCCCAATCAAATAGTTAAGCACATAATAGTAGCGTTCACGTTAATTCCCAATCAAATAGTTAAGCACATAATAGTAGCGTTCACGTTAATTCCCAATCACATATCTCACTAACCAACATAACGTAAGTGTTTACACCGAACACACTTAACACACATTTATATAATCTGACTGACAGTCACAATCCCATTATAATACTTCACCCCGTCTTCCTCCAGCTGCAAGTTCACCTTCCCCAACTCCAAATGAGACTGATTTGAATGCCCACAACTCGGGTCTTATATACTAAACAATGATGGTGTAGGAACGAATCAGGAGGCGGGGGGTGGTGCCCGCTCCAATCATAGCTCCTCGAGTCGCATAACAGGTGCCTGGTCCACTCACAGCTCCTGGCGTCGATCATACGTCATAGCGTCGGGTAGTTTGCAGGGTCCCCTATGACGCACGCAGGTGTGAAGGCTTGTTTGCTGGTATGCGGCGAGCTGGTTTCCCCACTCGCTAGTTTGCTTCGCCGCTTGGGTAGTTTGGCTCCTTCAACTCTAATTCTAACTTTTAAATTAACATACAGGGCTCCGTATGTCAGACCTCCCCCCTAGAAAAGAGTTTAAGGAGTATAGTACATAATATGAAACATAATACATAAATAGATTCACCACCAGATTGGCAACAGCAAGATTATAATGCGGATATAATAAGGATATCACCCAAAGTAGGCAACGTCTCCAGGTACCAGAACATAGCCGGAACGTAGCTGGAGCGTTATTCGAACTGCAAGGCATCTCACAGCTGAAGGCTTGACAGCGCACTACTAAAGCATGATATTTACCTCGCTACAAGGGAGAGCTAATTGCCAAAATCCTCGCATTAAGTTTATCTTACTGCTGCATGAGGCCAACCCGGTAAATGCAATCTTTGATCCGTGGCAGTGGGTAGGTATCGTTCTTTGTGACAGCATTAACTAGTCCCTACAAAACCTATGGCTCCCGTCTGGCTTTGGCACAAGTATGACCGGACTACTCCACTGGCTTAAGGCCCTTTTGATCAGCTTGTTTGACAACATGTAGTCAAGCTCGACCTGCAGTATACTCCTGCGTTGTGGTGAGACACGGTAGGGGATAGTTTAATGGGAGTTGCATTCCCTATGTCGATGTCGTGCAAGGCCAAAGAAGTGAGCCCTGGAGTATCACGGAACACTCTGGGAGACTGAGATAAAACAGAGATTAGTTGGTTCGCTTGATCAGAGGGAAGATGACATAGTTTAGATGGTAATTCCCTCCAAGCCACCGAATTATACTGAAAGTTGGATAGGCTACATGACAAGTCAAAGTCTGCATGGATACCTTCAGGCTCTGGAACAGTCTGTTGCGGGTCAGTAAGAGAACTGAAGACTTCGTCCGCACCAGGCTGTCCACAGGTCCTGACATTCACTGCCACAGTGGGAGAATCTGGAGGAGAGGAATCAGGGGACCTATGGTAGGGTTTCAACATATTTATATGGAATACTTGCGTGGGCTTTCTCCTGTCTGGGGTAGTTACTAGATAATCGGTAATGCTCACCCTCCGAATGATCTTATATGGGCCCCTGAACTTGGCAGATAAAGGTTGGCCAAAAAGGGGGAGCAGGACCAAAACCTCATCACCGGGCTGAAACTCCCTCTCACGGGCTTTTCTGTCATACCATTTCTTCATGGAGCTTTTAGCCACTGTCAAGTTTTGAGCGGCAAACTCACATGAGGATTTCAGCCGGGTTTTGAAATCTGAAACATACTTGAGGAGGTTTTGGTTCCCCTCCTGGCCAACTAGGCTATCCTGCAATAGTTGCAAAGGACCTCTTTACCTGGTGACCGAAAACTAGCTCATTAGGGGAAAAACCCAGGGATTCAGTTGGAACCTCACGAGTAGCAAAAAAGAAAAGGTACCCCCTTATCCCACTCAACTCCGGTCTCTGTACAATACTTACGTAACATTCCCTTTAATGTCTGATGATATCGTTCGAGAACCCCTTGACTCTCTGGGTGGTAGGTGCTAGACTTAACATGCTCGATACCCAACTCCTTCAGGGACTGCTGGAAAATGTTAGAGGTAAAATTAGTTCCTTGATCACTTTGCACCTCATGGGGGAAACCCATTCTGGTGAAGAATTTGAGCAGTTCCTTGAGGACAGTTGGAGCAGAGGTAGTCCTTAAGGGTATAGCCTCTGGGTAGCGAGTTGCCATGTCCATGATAGTTAATAAATAAATGTTACCTTGGGAAGTGTTAGGCAATGGGCCTACAATGTCCACTACCACCCGAGTAAAAGGATTCTCGAAAACGGGCAAGGGCACCAGAGGATGTACAGGCACCTTCTGATTGGGTTTTCCTGTCATCTGGCAAGTGTGACACACTCTACAAAACTCCACTACATCTGCACGCATTCCTGGCCAGTAAAAGTGGGCTCTGATTCTGTCTAGAGTTTTTCTCACACCTAGGTGTCCTGCCAATGGTATACAATGTGCCATTTCCATGATATCTCTACGACAAGGTTTGGGGACTACTACTTGATGGACGTCCCAAGCCCCGTCATCGATTGGTCTGTGTGGCGGTCTCCATCTTCGCCACAATACTCCTCCTTTGAGGTAGAAACATTCACCACCCTCCTTCTCACATTCCTCTTCACTCACGGACCTGGCAGCTAACTCCTTGCATTCACTATCATCTCTCTGTAGCTCTACCAGGCCACTAGGACAATTTGGAGGGGTTTCATGGTCATCGTTAGGGTCAAGATGAGCCATAAAGGTGTCAGATAAATCCACCTCAGTCACATCATCACGCACAGTTGGAGCGTCATTCACACTCTCATCATCCCTTTCATCAACTCTTACATTCGGTACATTTCTGTCTGAGGGAACTGCTACTTGAGACATTGAACGTGTGACAGCACACACAGGGAAAACAGTTGGCAACTCCTTGTCGAGCTCACCGGTTAGTGGCTCGTTAACAGGAGAAAGTGACAAAATGGGGTCTGGTCGGACCTTCTCACCTGCTACATCATTCCCCAAAAGGAGTGTTACCCCAGGCACAGGGATATCTTGGGACCTACACAAAGCTATGGTGGCCTCACCCTGTAGTAACTCACATTCAATTTCGCCTTTTACCAAGTATGCATAAAACTGGCCTCCAGCACCTCTCATTACAACTGGTTCGCCAGGTGGGCACTCAGTGTAAGGATTCACCATGAGGGTGCTAGTAGAACCTGTGTCTCTCAGAATTTTTACCTCATGCATACAACCATTTAATCTCACGTTGCCAGATGAAATAAAGGGACGGTAACTGTCCTGCACTGATGGTGAAATTATTATTGGCTTAACCCTAGTGGGTTGCACCACACATGCTACTACACCCCTGTCTAGATGATTTACGTTAGCTGCTAGGTACTCCTTCTGTCGGGAGTCCTGTATTAAAGGAACTTTTGGTGCTAGGTACTCCTTCTGTCGGGAGTCCTGCATTAAAGGAACTTTTGGTGCTAGGTACTCCTTCTGTCGGGAGCCCTGCATTAAATGCACATATGGAATTTGAGATACGGCGGCAACTGTCTGCCCCGATCTCTCCGTTTTCTCCTTGGCCCAGCACTGATAAGCTAGGTGGCCTCTCATGCCACAAAAAGTACATACTTTAGGAATAACGGGAACGTTCCCTCTTTGAGCATTACTATTACTTTGGGGCCCACCTCTGTTACCATTGCCCTGAGTCGCATTTTTAGTTGGGGGAACAATTCTATTTTGGCTAGCTGGGGAAGACGTTATAGGCTTGTGACTGGGTCTGTCAGATTTGTGATTGGGATACTTAAAATTAGAACTAGAATTATCGTAGGGCTTCTTTCCACGAAATTTGTTGTTGAGCACGTATGTGTCAGCCATGTCAGCAGCGTCGGCAAGACAATCTACCTTTTTCCCCTTTAAGTGATAGGATACAGAAGAATCAATTTTCCATAGGAAATTTTCTAACAGGACCAACTCCTTCAGATCGTTGTAGCTTGTGACTTTCTTACTCTTGACCCAATGATTGAAAGTTTTAGTCATGGTCCTGGCAAATACCTTATGGGTTTCTTCTACTTTCTTCTGGTTTTTACGGAAAGATTGCCTGTAAGCCTCAGGCTGCAATTGATAGGTTTTTAAGATAGCTTCTTTGAGATTGTCATAATCCTGCCTAACTTCTGCTACTTCTGACAAATATGTGGCTCGAGCCTGCCCTGTCAAAACAGTTTGTAACATAAAAGGCCATTGATCTCTTGTCCACTTCATACCTCCAGCAACTTCCTCAAACAAAACAAAGAAATCCTGCACATTATCCTCAGTGAAAGGTGGAATGACACTAGTCATAGTCAATCCCAGAGGGGGAGCAATTACGGGAGCATTTGTATTGACATTTAGTTGAGCCGTACGATATTGATATTCACATTGTTCGGTCATTGCACTGGCATTTAGGCTGGCTTGTTCGGTAGTTGCTTTTATTCTGGCTTCTTCTATTTTTAGTCTGGCTTGTTCGGCATTTGCTTCGGCATTTATTTTCATTCTGGCTAGTTCTAGTTCGAATATTTGATCACCGGTCAAACCAGGTGGCAATTGTTCATCAAGTTGGCTAGGTTTACTAGGGATCCCACCAACTGCTCCGTCACCCTCCCCGCCTTCTACAGGGAACAGGTGGGTTTTTATGGTCTGAGCCACCTCTACTTTAGACATGTTTGAGACAGTTAATTGGAGATGTGAGGCAAGCACTTTCAGTTCGGATTTTGACAGACAGTCAATATCAGGGGATGTGGGTTCTGATTCTATGAAAACTCGACCATCTTCGTCATTAATTAGTTGAGGCATGATTAATATTTGATTTTTAAGTAGTGAAACGTTAATGAAACTGAGTGAAACGAATCCTGGCAAGGTCGCCACTCTTCTGTTACGTATCTTGATCCTCAAGTGGTTAACTTGATGAATCTAGATAGCACAGAGATATATATTAAGGTATCAGTCAGGTGAAGGCAAAACAAAATTAATATCTAATAAAATTATTTCCTGTTGTTGCTTCCTTTCCTTTTGGATCTTAGGACTTAGTATCCTTTATTGACTGATACTCTTTAATTATGAAAAATACTGAAACTAATTAAAGTCATATAGTATTTATAAAGAATTATTATTTAACCGAAGCTTAGTAGGCTATGGTTATGAACCGAAGAAGTTATATCTAAAGAAGGACTATTAATTCTATAAAAAGTCTTGAAAGATAAATATTAAAGTAAGAATATTTCTGTCTCTTACCCTTTTTGGAATGAATAGATAGTTTTCTTAATGTCCTTTTATTTATATTTAATGTAATTATTCTTGGTTCTTGTCTTACGTTAATAGTATTATATTATTATTATCATCAGGATTAATATGAAAGTCACATAAAAAGTTAGATATATATTTAATAATTAGTTAAATGTATTTCTTAACCACGTAACATTGAGGTTTGATTATGAGTAAATTAAGTTACAGGATCGTTTCATAGATTCGATTCAGGTCTCACTCAAATAATATGAAAAGCAAAAATAATATTTTGAAGCTAAAAGAATTTTCTTCAGCTTAGGAAATCACTAGAAGTAATATTAACACAGCCATGTTAGTCTAAGGCGATATTACTAATACGAGACAATAGCATCACCGTACTAAGCACCGTTAAGCAATGTAAGCTTAATTCAAAGAAAATGAAAGAACTCGTAAGTATTAATATAAAACAATAGTATTGCTTTCATCATAACCCAATTACTTAAAGAGTTGCTTTAGTCCACAAGTTAGTCAACTAAAATAGTTAAGTACATAATAATAGCGTTAACGTTAATTCCCAATCAAATAGTTAAGCACATAATAGTAGCGTTAACGTTAATTCGCAATCAAATAGTTAAACACATAATAGTAGCGTTAACGTTAATTCCCAATCAAATAGTTAAGCACATAATAATAGCGTTCACGTTAATTCCCAATCAAATAGTTAAGCACATAATAGTAGCGTTCACGTTAATTCCCAATCACATATCTCACTAACCAACATAACGTAAGTGTTTACACCGAACACACTTAACACACATTTATATAATCTGACTGACAGTCACAATCCCATTATAATACTTCACCCCGTCTTCCTCCAGCTGCAAGTTCACCTTCCCCAACTCCAAAATGAGACTGATTTGAATGCCCACAACTCGGGTCTTATATACTAAACAATGATGGTGTAGGAACGAATCAGGAGGCGGGGGGTGGTGCCCGCTCCAATCATAGCTCCTCGAGTCGCATAACAGGTGCCTGGTCCACTCACAGCTCCTGGCGTCGATCATACGTCATAGCGTCGGGTAGTTTGCAGGGTCCCCTATGACGCACGCAGGTGTGAAGGCTTGTTTGCTGGTATGCGGCGAGCTGGTTTCCCCACTCGCTAGTTCGCTCGCTAGTTTGCTTCGCCGCTTGGGTAGTTTGGCTCCTTCAACTCTAATTCTAACTCTTAAATTAACATACAGGGCTCCGTATGTCAGAATATATATATATATATATATATATATATATATATATATATATATATAGATGCATTGATAGATAGATAGATATCAGGTAAGCTATCAACAAAGAAGTAAAATAAATACCGGTTCCTATTGTTATTGCTAATCATATACAATATACAAAAGTAGCGATGATGTTTACCAAAAGTAGCGATGATGCTTACCAAAAGTAGCGACGATGTTTACCAAAAGTAGCGACGATGTTTACCAAAAGTAGCGACGATGTTTACCAAAAGTAGCGATGATGTTTACCAAAAGTAGCGATAATGTTTACCAAAAGTAGCGATGATGTTTACCAAAAGTAGCGATGATGTTTACCAAAAGTAGCGATGATGTTTACCAAAAGTAGCGACGATGTTTACCAAAAGTAGCGATGATGTTTACCAAAAGTAGCGATGATGTTTACCAAAAGTAGCGATGATGTTTACCAAAATTAGCGATGATGTTTACCAAAAGTAGCGATGATGTTTACCAAAAGTAGCGATGATGTTTACCAAAAGTAGCGATGATGTTTACCAAAAAATTTACCAACACCGTAGTACAAATAAACATAGATTACTTTATAATCCAATATGAAGTAGGCTTACGGGTTGGTAATCTTTGATGAGATGTGTAAAATCATATTAGAAAATCATAATAAATACATTATATATATTAAAGGGGAGATTTCCACTCGAGGGATTTTTTTCTTTACCCCTTTCTCCCTCATGTTTAGCCCCATTGCTTTTGAGATTTTAAGAGGTTCGCCCCATTAGTTTGGCAATTTTAAGAACTTTCACCCCATTTATGTCACTTTTAAGACCTGTCGTCCCATTTAGGTGTCAATTTTTTCCTGGCGAGCGATAGCGAGCCTGTAATTTAAGAGGAACCGGCCTTCGGCCGGGAAATTTTTCTACCGAAAAATTTACAAATTTATCTTGAAAGGGGGTCAAGGGAGTGTAATTTTAAGATTGCTGAAGGAGTAAGAAACAAACTAAAAACCTCCCCTTAATGTGAAACCATCCTCTTCAGTGTTGTGAGTGATTGATTCAAGGTAGATGTTTATATATTAAATTTTGTGTATTTATATAATTAGTTATTAACACTAATTTTAACACTAATTGTAGTTTCTTTTATTCATGCAGAGTTTAGTAATATTTGCCAGAACGTCCCGGACTTCCCAAATTGACTAATTCCCTGAACGTGACGATAGTGCGTTGTTATGTGTGCAATTAGTTTGCTTGGGAACCAGATTAACTTGCTCATGTAGTAATGTACACCCTATGCGGTGGATTGTGTTCTTTCATTTCATACATTTTATTTTAGTAAGCGTTGTTTCCACACATGGCGATATTGATGTGTTGTTTTGACTTTATATTGTCTTTGTCCCAGTTTTGGTTTGACTTTGTTTGCAAGTTTTACATTTTAAATTATATTATATTATCTTTGTTTATTGCAATATGTGTTATTATACTTGGTTTACTTTCCTCCCTAGACCTCCATTAAGCCTAATCAAATATTATATAATTTGTGTATTTATTGTTTTTGTTTGATTGTTCAATAAAACAAATATATTTATATTTCAAATCGAAGATGAGTTCGTGTGAATGTTAGTAGACATAGATTAGAGAAGAACATTGGCAGGTTTGAATGTTAGTAGACATAGATTAGAGAAGAACATTGGCAGGTTTGAATGTTAGTAGACATAGATTAGAGAAGAACATCGGCAGGTTTGAATGTTAGTAGACATAGATTAGAGAAGAACATTGGCAGGTTTGAATGTTAGTAGACAGATTAGAGAAGTACATTGGCAGGTTTGAATGTTAGTAGACATAGATTAGAGAAGAACATCGGCAGGTTTGAATGTTAGTAGACATAGATTAGAGAACATTGGCAGGTTTGAATGTTAGTAGACATAGATTAGAGAAGAACATTGGCAGGTTTGAATGTTAGTAGACATAGATTAGAGAAGAACATCGGCAGGTTTGAATGTTAGTAGACATAGATTAGAGAAGAACATTGGCAGGTTTGAATGTTAGTAGACAGATTAGAGAAGTACATTGGCAGGTTTGAATGTTAGTAGACATAGATTACAGAAGAACATCGGCAGGTTTGAATGTTAGTAGACAGGTTAGAGAAGATCATCGGCAGGTTTGAATGTTAGTAGACAGATTAGAGAAGAACATCGGCAGGTTTGAATGTTAGTAGACATAGATTAGAGAAGACCATCGGCAGGTTTGAATGTTAGTAGACAAATTAGAGAAGAACATCGGCAGGTTTTTACCGCAATTTTGAAAGAAAACTAAATATTAATTTCATATTTAATGTGATCTCATTTTCAGCGTGGAGAATCGTTGAATACAGACTAGCATAGGGGAACAATATATATATACAGTATATATATATATATATATATATATATATATATATATATATATATATATGTATATATATGTGTATGTGTGTGTGTGTCTTATATCTCTTACCTATCTAGGTAGCTAGCTAGTGAATATTTTAAATCGAATATGAGCTCCTCTCTCTCTCTCTCTCTCTCTCTCTCTCTCTCTCTCTCTCTCTCTCTCCTCACTCACTCACTCACTCACTCACTCACTCACTCACTCACTCACTCACTCACTCACTCACTCACTCACTCACTCACTCACTCACTCACTCACTCACTCACTCACTCACTCACTCTCTCTCTCTCTCTCTCTCTCGTAAATACATTAAATGGAATATATACTATTTTCAATGTTGGTAGTCATAGATTAGAGAAACACGTCGGTGGATTTTTTACCTCCTTCTGGTAGTCTACACCCGAGGCAAAAATACGGGCGTCCATCATTGAGCAGTTTATAAACATGGAAGGAAGGGGACACACACACACACACACACACACACACACACACACACACACACACACACACACACACACACACACATACACAGACTCACACACACACACACACACACACACACACACACACACACACACACACACACACACACACACACACACACACACACTACATGAGCATATTTGTACAGTATATAATGGCATATTGTTAGTAGAATAGAATACACTTCCAGTTACACACACACACACACTACACATACACACACACACACACACACACACATTAGGTAAATAACACACACACACTTGCACAGAGAGACTCGTGCACTACACACACTCTCACTCTCTCTCTCTCTCTCTCTCTCTCTCTCACACACACACACACACACACACACATCTTGACTATGGGTGTCCATATAGCATGAACTAAAAGGCAACCTGTCTAGTAGCGTTGACGGAGTTGTTTATGCTTCCTGGGGCACTGTCTTGTAAACACTGTACCGCAGTGCTCTCATATTAAGGTGTGTGTGTGTGTGTGTGTGTGTGTGTGTGTGTGAGAGAGAGAGAGAGAGAGAGAGAGAGATAATTAGTTTGTGTGTGTTTCACTATATGATATACTGGTATTGTGTGTCTGTGGAAGGATTTACGTAGTTATATATAATAATATATAGAATATATATATATAATATAATATATATATATATATATATTATAATATATATATATTCTGTATATATATATATATATATATATAATTATATATATATATATGACATGTATTCGCGTATTTGACTCTATTACTACAATGGCCGTATATACTGTACAACTATGCTTATGTACTGCGTGTGTGTGTGTGTGTGTGTGTGTGTGTGTCCGTACTGTGTGTGTACTCCATGAATCTCTCACACGTACGTGTTCATGCATGTGTAAGTAAGAGGTTTACGTAAACGCTAATATATCTTTTATGTAATCATGGCCAGAAAGATTCGTGTGCGTGTGTGTGTATATATGTGTACTTCGGTGTACATGTGCGTGTATCTTTGTGTGTTGTGTGTATATATATATTTATTGTTTACAAGTTTGAGTAAATATATATATATATATATATATATATATATATATATATATATATATATATATATATATATGAACACAAGGTACCGGTATATCTTTCTTGGTTACAGGCTCGCTATCGCTCGCCAGGAAAAAATCGACACCTAAATGACACGAAAGGTCTTAAAATTGACAGAAATGGGGCGAAAGTTATTAAAATCGCCAAATTAATGGGGCAAACGTCTTAAAATCTCAAAAGCAATGGGGCTAAACATGAGGGAGAAGGAAGTTCGAAAAAAAATCCCTCAAGTGGAGACCTCCCCTTAACTAACTAACAATAGTTCGGGATAGCTTAATAACCCTTTCAGTACCGGTGATATCTTGTTTATTTAATGTCACATACAGTATATTTAGACGATTTTAGGATGCGTAGGATGGGGATATATGGTAGCTTAAAGGATAAATTTAGATGTCCTTCCTAAACTGAATAAAATCGTCTAATTGTGGCCAGAATATAGTGAAGAAGACAACATTGGTGTGGAAGTGGTTAATGTCCGAGAGTGTACGACTACAAATATATATTTTTGTATTTATTTATCGTTATATAATATTTATTTATATTTTATCTCTATATCATCCAATCTACTGTATATGTGTGTGTGTGTGTGTGTGTGTTTAAGAGTGAGTACATGCAAGTGTTTATGTATGTGTAGTGTGTGTGTATGTACAATGTGTGTGTTGTGAGCGTGTGTGTGTGTGTGTGTGTAAGTACTGTATATGTATTTACTGTGTGTGTGAGTGTGTATGTATATATGTGTATGTATACAGTATATGTGTACCATCTCACCAGCACCTCACCGCTACTTCAAGGTTACCTTCTTGTCCACCCAGTTTGATAATGGCGGTAGTTGTGGTTAGGATTGTGGTAGCTACTGATTGTCGTAGTTGATTTAAGTGGTGTTGGTGATTGTGTGTGTGTGTGTGTGTGTGTGTGTGTAAATATTTGTTTTGTTTTTATCATGAGGGTGTATATGTTTCTGGAGAGAGAGAGAGAGAGATAATGTGTGTTTGTGTGTGTGTGTGTGTGTGTGTGCTTATTCTTTACTTGTCTGTGTTTCTTGAATGTGTATATATTTCTTGTGTGTATTTATCTTGAGTGTGTACATCAGGTGAAGGTGTTGAGGGATAAGTCTTTACAACGGCACCTCGTTACTTTCTACTTTTCCTATTTTGTTCTGAAGAGTGTAGAGAGGAGAGAATGTGTGTGTGTGTGTGTGTGTGTGTGTGTGTGTGTGTGTGTGTGTGTGTGAGGGAGTAGCAGCCAGTTTCCCCACCCGTCTACAACTTTTTACACCATCCCCTTAAAATATCCATGGTTATAAACTGCAAACCGCCCTTGTTTTCACGTCTCTCTCTCTCTCTCTCTCTCTCTCTCTCTCTCTCTCTCTCTCTCTCTCTCTCTCTGATATATATATATATATATATATATATAGTTTATGTATTCATATATTTGTTAACTAACTGTGAATGGAAGTGACACGGGAATAATATACCGATATAAACTTATTACGAGGCAAAAAGGTCGTGAAGCGAAATTACAGGCGATATGGTCATGAGGCAAATTTACTGAGGCGAAATGGTCATGAAGAGAAATTACATGAGGCGAAATGGACGTGAAGCGAAGTGACACAAACCACCTTAGTAGGGAACGAATGGGGGCCTTTGCTCGGGGTGGCTGGCATGTTAACCCCTTCAGTACCATGACGTTAATTGATCTTTGATTCTGGTTGACATTATACGATTTTATGCAGTTTAAGGGGGGGGGGGGTGACCTGTGTTTGTTCGGTCCTTTTCTATCTTTCTCTGGCTTGTATCCATTTGGCCCCATTCAGCCTACTGTTTTAAGACGTTTATCCTCAACCAGGTGTAAATTTTTTACTGGTGAGCGGTAGCGAGCCAGCATATTTTTTATTTTTGTTTGACAGCAGGCTAAATTTGTAAATTTTTCGATAGAAAAATGTCTCCGGCGAAGCCGGATTTCTTCGTATAACGCTTATATGACACCTATCGATGGGGATAAACATCTTAAAATAGTTGGCTGAATGGGGCCGAATGGATACAAGCCAGAGAAAGAGAGAAAAGGACAGAAATAACAAAAAGCAGGTCACCCCTCTGAAGAAGGACCTATTGTATGTCATTGCCAGGGTTTATTGAGACCGGATTGTGTCGTTTGAGTCGTAGTGGTAGAATACAAACTAAACCAAAAAATCGTCTAACGGTAACCAGCACATATGATGACCAATTACTTAATGGTGGTGAAGGGGTTAAGAAAATCGTCTAATGGGAGCCAGCCCGAATAAACTGACACAATGAGTCATACTCCACAAGGTTAAGGGGAGATTTCCACTTGAGGGATTTTTTTTCTGAACCCCTTTCTCTCTCATGTTTAGCCCCATTGCTTTTTAGATTTTAAGACGCTCGCCCCCTTTAGTTTGGCGATTTTAAGAACTTTCGCCCCATTTCTGTCAATTTTAAGAACTTTCGTGCCATTTAGGTGTCGATTTTTTCCTGGCGAGCGATAGCGAGCCTGTAATTTGAGAGGAACCGGCCTTCGGCCGGGACATTTTTCTACCGAAAAATGTACAAATTTATCTTGAAAGTGGGTCTAGGGGGTGTAATTTTAAGTATGATGGAGTTCTAGGGAAGAAACTAAGTACCTCCCCTTGAGGGGGGGAGGGGGGGGGTGGGGGGCATTTATTTATCTAATTTATATATATTTTTATTATTTATAGATTCCTCTGTAGACCTCAATCAAGCTTTAACCCCCCTCCCCCCGCCCCCAAGACCCTCCTTCAAGATATATTTGTACCTTTTTCGATAGAGAAATGTCCCGGCCGAAGATAGGTTCCTCTTAAGGGGAGGTATTTAGTTTGTTCCCTAGACCTCCATCAACCTTAAAATTACACCCCCATGAGTCCCTTTCAAGATAAATGTGTACATTTTTCGGTAGAAGAATGTCCCGGCCGAAGGCCGGTTCCTCTTAAATTACAGGCTCGCTATCGCTCGCCAGGATAAAATCGACACCTAAATGGCACGAATGGTCTTAATATGGGGTGAAAGTTCTTAAAATCGCTAAACTAATGGGGAAAACATTTTATAATATCAAAAGCAATGGGGCTAAACATGAGGGAGAAAGGGGTCAATAAAAAAATCCCTCAAGTGGAGATCTCCCCTTAAAGTACAGATTTGCTATCGCTCGCCAGGAAAAATTCGACACCTAAATGACACGAAAAGTCTTAATATTTGATTGATTGATTGATAGTTTATTATATTACCAAAGAAATGGGGCGAAAGGTCTTAAAATCGCCAAACTAATGGGCCGAACGTCATCAAATATATAGATTCAGATAGGACCCACTTCTATGGTAAGGATGAACTGTATGCCCAGGATGGAGTACATCTTTCTCGACTAGGAGTTTCGACCTTGGCCAGCTCACTGGACAAGATTGTTGCGGGGTTTCGTTAAAAAAACCTGGGTGTGTAAGTAAAATACTGTCTCCATATGGAGCAGGTACGTCATGTGACAAACCAGTGAGTAAAATAGAAATAATCAGTCAAGATAGTGCGAATATAGTGATGTGTAATAGTATTATCGATAACACTACACATGTAACTGATAGTAAAGATGAGATTACTGATAGAGCAGAATTTCCGTCTAGAGCTAGTAGTTCAACAGGAAATAATAAGTTAGCTAAAAACAATAGAAAATTAGTTGCAAATAAAAGTAATAGGTTGAGGGTATATTATACAAATTGTAGGAGTTTATGTAACAAAATGAACGAACTTAGAGCACTCGTTAGCACATAAATATAGACATAATAGCGCTAACTGAAACGTGGATTAATACAGAATCTAGGCATTTTTTAGCAGAATTTGATATTCCAGGATATAGTTTGTTTAAATATGACCGAACAAGTAGGAGGGGCGGGGGTATAGCAGTGTTTGTCAGGAGTACATTAAAAAGCTGTATTAAATCAGGTATTAGACTAAATAATGATAATGAAAGTGTTTGGGTAGAGGTTAACGAAGGTAGTGAGACCATAGTTATTGGAGTTATATATAGACCGCCTAATATGAGTAGAAATGGCGGAACATCGTTATGGGAGGAAATTAAAATAGCATCAAGGTTTAGCAATGTGTGCATTATGGGGGATTTTAATTTTCCGAACATTGATTGGCAGCACCAAATAGGCGACTCCGATTCAGTAGAGTTTATTGAGGTTGTACAAGATAGTTTTTTATTTCAATTCATAGATACGCCAACTAGAGGTATTAATATTCTTGATTTAGTTTTCAGTAACAATGAACATATGATAAATGATGTAGAGATTGGTGACCACCTAGGAAATAGCGATCATAAATCTATTTATTTTAATATACAATGGACAGGGAATGCTAAAGAGAATACGACACTTATCCCAGATTTCAGAAAAGCCGATTATGGTGGGCTAAGAAGAGACTTAAGGGTGGACCCTATTGTTAAGCAATTAAGTCAGGATATGCCAGAGTTAAACTTGCCACCTACATATAACCAGTTTATTGCTTCACTCCACAATGCTCAAAATAAATATATCCCTAAAAGAAAATTTAGATCGCCGCAGAACCAACCAAAATGGATGACTAATAAGCTAATAGATCTTATAGGAAAAAAGAAAGGAATATATAGAAAAATAAAGAAAGGCGAAAATCATCTACATATACAGTATACTATCAAACTCTATCAAGACAGGTTAAAAAGGAAATCAGGAAAGCAAAAAGAAATTATGAAATAAGGATAGCCAGTGACTCAAAAAATAACCCTAAAGCTTTTTACCAACTATATAAATCTAAAGTTAGAAATGTAATAGGCCCCCTAAAAACTTCAATAGGAGAAATAACAGAAAATGATTTAGAAATGTGCAGTACATTAAATAGTCAGTTTCTTTCCGTTTTCACTAATGAAAATTTGGCACAGATTCCAGAAGTCAATATGGTATATAGTGATAGTATAGAAAATATGTTAAGTACAGTTAGTATAAGTAGAAATGATGTGCTTAAGGAAATTGACAGACTGAAACCTCAAAATCGCCTGGTCCTGACGAGGTATATGCTAGAGTATTAAAAGAATGCAGAGATGAGTTAAGTAACCCATTAGCATTTTTATTTAACAAGTCTTTAGAAACAGGTTTAGTTCCAGAAGCTTGGAAGCTTGCAAATGTAGTTCCGATCTTCAAAAAGGTGATAAATCGATAGCATCCAATTACCGTCCCATTAGTCTCACATCAATCATAGGAAAGTTGCTAGAGTCTATTATTGCTAGGAAAATTAGAAGCCACTTAGTAAAATTTAACTTAATAAATTCTTCTCAGCATGGATTCACTCAGGGACGTTCTTGCCTTACTAATTTGCTTAGCTTTTTCTCAGAGGTATATGAAGCAGTAGATAGTGACAAGTCATATGATATTATTTATTTAGATTTCAGTAAAGCTTTCGACAGAGTCCCTCATGAGAGATTGATGAGAAAGGTTGAGGCACATGGAATAGGAGGATCGTTGTTGGGATGGATTAGGTCATGGCTAATTGGTAGGAAACAGAGAGTCAGCATAAATGGTAGCAAGTCAGAGTGGGGAGCAGTCAATAGTGGTGTCCCCCAGGGATCGGTATTAGGTCCCCTGTTGTTTCTTATATACATAAATGACCTAGATTTAGGTATAACTAGTAGGATAAGTAAATTCGCAGACGATACTAAAATGGGGAGATCAATTGATTCAGATAGCGATATAGAGTGCCTCCAAAGGGATCTAGATACCTTACACGAATGGTCAGTAAATTGGCAGATGAAGTTTAACATTGACAAATGCAAGGTATTAAAGATAGGGAAGATGCATACAAATGTTAAATATAAACTAGCTAATTTAGAATTAGAAAATTCAGACTGTGAGAAAGATCTAGGTGTGTTTGTTAGCAATGATTTGAAGCCTAGAAAACAGTGTATAAGCGTTCGTAATAAGGCAAACAGGATTCTCGGGTTCATCTCTAGGAGTGTGAGTAACAGAACTGCTGATGTTATCTTAAAACTTTACTTGTCATTAGTGAGACCCCATATGGATTATGCTGTCCAATTTTGGTGTCCTTATTACAGAATGGACATAGATTCATTGGAGAGAGTACAGCGTAGAATGACAAAAATGATCCATAATATTATAAATCTTTCGTATGAAGAAAGGTTGAAGAAATTAGGTTTACATTCGTTAGAGAGACGCAGAGTTAGAGGGGATATGATAGAGGTGTTCAAGTGGGTTAGTGGGATTAACAAAGGGGACATGACAAATGTACTAAAGCTCAGTGATAGCGAAAGAACTCGTACCAATGGTTTCAAATTAGATAAATTTCGTTTCAGAAAAGATATAGGCAAATATTGGTTTGGTAACAGAGTTGTAGATGGGTGGAATGGACTACCAAGTGCTATAGTGGGGTCTAAAACGGTAGGGAGCTTTAAGATAAAATTGGATAAGCATATGGACGAGAAGGGTTGGGTGTGAAGGGGGATCAGCCGGGTTGGGCCAATCAGCGCTCTGCAGACCCCCATAATCCTGCGTTAATCTCTAACCGTTTTGGTAAGATGATCCTCAGGGTATTAGAGTGTTGAGCCTATAATTGGGCTTTGTAATTGAACTGGGGTTGTGTGGGACAGGGATCTGCCTTGCTTAGGCCAATCGGCTTTCTGCAGACTCCCATTTTCTTATGTTCTTATGTTCTAAATCTGAAAACTAATGAGGCTAAACACAAGGGAGAAGGGGCGGGGGGGCAGAAAATCGACCTATCTCCCCTTAAACAAACATGTAAACCATTAGGAAGGCAGTTCCGGGTGTCCTATTGAACCAGCCAAGGTACAGTCGCAGTGGAAATGTTGTGGCCATTAAGGGGAGGTATTTAGTTTGTTCCCTAGACCTCCATCAAGCTTAAAATTACACCCCCTTGAGTACCTTTCAAGATAAATTTGTACATTTTTCGGTAGAAAAATGTCACGGCCGAAGGCCGGTTCCTCTTAAATTACAGGCTCGCTATCGCTCGCCAGGATAAAATCGACACCTGAATGGCACGAAAGATCTTAATATGGGGTGAAAGTTCTTAAAATCGCTAAACTAACGGGGCAAACGTTTTATAATATCAAAAGCAATGGGGCTAAACATGAGGGAGAAAGGGGTCCAGAAAAAAATCCCTCAAGTGGAGATCTCCCCTTAAGTAGTGATCGATTAGGATAGTTTAGGTTAGGATAGTTTAGGTTAGGATAGTTTAGGTTAGGATAGTTTAGGTTAGGATAGTTTAGGTTAGGATAGTTTAGGCTAGGATAGTTTAGGTTAGGATAGTTTAGGTTAGGATAGTTTAGGTTAGGATAGTTTAGGTTAGGATAGTTTAGGTTCGGTTCGGTTAGGTTAGGTTAGGATAGTTTAGGTTCAGGTTCAGGTTCGGTTAGGATAGTTTAGGTTCAGGTTCAGGTTCGGTGGGAAAAAAAGGAGATTATTTAGGATAATATTAGGTTACACCAAGCAAATAAACGATTAACTATAAATTTAATTGATTAGGTTAACAAAAAACAAGTTAAGATAGGTTCAGGTCAGATCTAGAGGCCGAAACTATATGAATCACAAACGAATTATAATGGGAAAGAACGAAACGATTGTAACATATAAATCTGAATAGGTTAAGGTTAGATCTAGAGGCCGAAACAATATGAATCACAAACGAATTATAATGGGAAAGAACGAAACGATTGTAATATATAAATCTGAATAGGTTAAGGTTAGATCTAGAGGCCGAAACAATATGAATCCGAAGCGAATTGCAATGGAAATGAACGAAAAGCTTAGAATCAGTCTGCATAGGTTAGGATAGGTTAAGGTTAAATATTCTAGATGCCGAAACAATAGGAATCCCAACACGAATTGTAATGGAAATGAACGAAGTGATAAGAAAAGCGAGGAAGTTTGAATAGGTTAGGATGGGTTAAGGTTAAATCTGTCGGCCGAAACAATATGGAACCCAAACGAATTACAATGGGAATGAACGAAGGGATGGGAGGAGGAAAAGGGAGACGAAAAAAAGTTAGGGTCTGAGTTAGGAGGGAGGGGTTCCGGTCATTTCGTTTACAAGCCCTTTTCGTTGTCGGTCATGTCGTTTCCAAGGCTTTTCGTTCCTGCTTGAGTTGTGTTGTTCCTAATTTAAAGGGAGATTATTTATGTAGGTATTATTTATGTAGGTATTATTTATGTAGGTATTATTTATATTATTTTAAGTGGGAATTTTTTATTTATTTTGATTAATTATTTCAAGTGGATCTATCTATCTATCTATTGCCTGACGCCGTAATCCCCGAAGGGGTGGCCACGAACGAACCGCCCCCATGCACCTCTGTCCCCAGTCAGTCGACGCCCCTCCCCCCAACCAGCACCGCCTTCGTTCATGTAGTTCCTCACTCCATCCTTCCACCTCATATTTTGATATATTATCGATTAATTTATTTTTAAGGGGAGATTTATATTGATTTATATTGATTTATATTGATTTATTTAATATTTTTTTATGTATTTGTTTAAGTATTCACATGTTCTTAACCCCTTGAAGCTCTGACGCGTTTTAGCAGTTTATTGTTGGCTATCATTAGACGATTTTATGCGGCTTAGGAAGGATCTGTGGGTATTAAAAGGGCAAAGACTATCTCAATCAACCCCTTGACTTCCATATACCGTTACTAATCTGAATAAAATCGTCTAATAGTAGCCAGAAAACAGAACAGAAACGCGTATTGGAGCTTGAAAGGGTTAATTTCCTCTGTAGACCTCCATGAAGCTTAAAAGACCTCTTTCGTGATATATTTGTACATTTTGTCGGTCAAAACAAATATAATACAAAAATAATGCCCCGGTCTAAGGCCGGTTGCTCGTAAATTATAGGCTAGCTATAGCTCGCCAGGAAGAAACAATCAACACCTAAATGGCACGAAAGGTCTGAACATTGATAGAAAATATAAGGCGAACAGTCTTACAATACTGAAACTAATGGGGCGAACGTCTTAAAAGCTATAAACGAATAGGCTAAACAAAGGGGAAGGGGGTCCAGAAAAATGAAATAAAATGAAAATAAATATAATAAAAATAACACACTCCCTCCCCTTAACCCCTTCTGTACCGGTGACGTACTTTTCGTTATTTTCTGGCAACTATTAGATGATATTCATTCTTCTGCTTAAGGGGAGGTTTTTAGTTTGGTCCCTAGACTTCCATCAAGCTTAACATTACACCCCCTTGAGCCCCTTTCAAGATAAATTTGTACATTTTTCGGTAGAAAAATGTCCCGGCTGAAAGCCGGTTCCTCTTAAAATTACAGGCTCGCTATCGCTCGCTAAGTTAAAATCGACACCTAAATTGCACGAAAGGTCTTAAAATTGACAGAAATGGGTTGAAAGTTCTTAAAATCATCAAAATAATGGGGCGAACGTCTTAAAATTAGAAAAGCAATGGGGCTAAACATGAGGGAGCAAGGCGTCAAGACAAAAACTCCCTCAAGTGGAAAATCCCCCCCTTAAGACGGACCTCTAAACAATTAAAAGGCTACAGACTATCTCATTTAATTCTCTTTAGCTACCTCCAATCCTTCTTAAGGGGAGGCAGACCGTTTTTCTGGACCCCCTTCTCCCTAATGTTTAGCCCCCACTAGTTTTGAGATTATAAGACGTTCGGCCCATTAGTTTGGCGATTTTAAGACCTTTCGCCTCATTTCGTTGTCAATTTTAAGACCTTTCGTGCCATTTAGGTGTCGATTATATCCTGGTGAGCGATAGCGAGCCTGCAATTTTAAGAGGAACCGGCCTTCAACCGAGACTTTTTCTACCGAAAAATGTACAAATTTATCTTGAAGTGGGGTCTAGGGGGTGTTTTTCTAAGCTTGAGGGAGGTCAAGGGGAGGTTTTTAGTTTGGTCTCTAGATATCCATCAAGCTTAAGACTGCACCCCCTTGAGCTCCTTTCAAGATAAATTTGTACATTTTTCGGTAGAAAAATGTCACGGCTGAAAGCCGGTTCCTCTTATAATACAGGCTCGCTATCGCTCGCCAGGATGAAATCGACACCTAAATGGCACGAAAGGTCTTAAAATTGACAGAAATGGGTCGAAAGGTCTTAAAATTGACAGAAATGGGTCGAAAGTTCTTAAAATCGTCAAAATAATGGGGGCGAACGTCTTAAAATTAGAAAAGCAATGGGGCTAAACATGAGGGAGAAAGGAGTCAAGAAAAAAAATCCCTCAAGTGGAGACCTCCCCTTAATAGACCAAACAAACGGCCAGTCTCCCCTTGATTAAGTTGCACAAAATCATCTTAAATATAGTTAGAATAAAATTTAAAAAGACGTCGCCGGTACAGTGGGGGTTAAGCTAGATACGAGCCAATTGACTCTAATTGGGCGAAATGACTTGTGGACGAACGGACCATTAAGCCTTTGGGAGGGGTAAACAGAGTGAGTCAAGGTCTAAGACGTGGGGATGGTCATTATCTCTCTCTCTCTCCCCCTCCCTTTTCTCTCTCTCTCTCTCCCTCCCTTTTTTCTCTCTCTCTCCCTCCCTTTTTTCTCTCTCTCTCTCCCTTTTTTTTTTCTCTCTCTCTCCCTTTATTTTTTTCTCCCTTTTTTTTCTGTCTCTCCCTTTATTTTATCTCTCCCTTTTTTTCTCTCTCCCTTTTTTTTCTCTCTCTCTCTCCCTTTTTTTTCTCTCTCTCTCCCTTTTTTTTCTCTCTCTCTCTCCCTTTTTTTTCTCTCTCTCTCTCCCTTTTTTCTCTCTCTCTCCCTTTTTCTCTCTCTCTCTCTCTCTCTCTCTCTCTTGCATGGATAAAAAGCTGGCTGACAAACAGAAAGGCAGAGAGTTGTGATAAATGGGATAGAATCGGAGTGGAAGCCAGTTTATAGTGGAGTGCCTCAGGGATCGGTCCTGGGGCCAGTTTTTTTCTTCTAATCTATATAATCTATATTTTATTACTTTCACCACAACACCAAACACCTCCAATGAAAAACATTACATCGATGTTGAACTAAATAATACTCTCTCAAAGTTCGCTGATGCCACAAAGATAGGTAAAGCAGTATTAACCCAAGAGGCAAATTCTATTTTAGCATCAAGTCCGGACTACCTAGTAGGGACCGCAAGGTCTGTGTAGTCTGTGTATCTATGTAACTATGTAACTATTACAGTACCGATGTATGTAATATCTGCCTCGATCAACAACCGCAATTAGAACAAGAAAAAAAAACCACACACACAAGAACAACAAATTTGAGGGGAGATCTCCACTTGAGGGATTGTTTTCTTGACCCCTTTCTCCCTCATGTTTAGCCCCATTGCTTTTGATATAAAACGTTTGCCCCATTAGTTTAGCGATTTTAAGAACTTTCACCCCATATTAAGACCTTTCGTGCCATTCAGGTGTCGATTTTATCATGGCAAGCGATAGCGAGCCTGTAATTTAAGAGGAACCGGCCTTCGGCCGGGACATTTTTCTACCGAAAACTGTACACATTTATCTTGAAAGGGGCTCAAGGGGGTGTAATTTTAAGCTTGATGGAGGTCTAGGGAACAAACTAAATATCTCCCCTTAACCATCTATAACCCTAACACAAATACAATAATATCAATGTTACACACTTATACCAACAATTACCTTCACCACTACTATCACCACCACTACTATCACCATCACCACCATTACCACTATCACCACCACCACCATCACCACCAATATCACTACTATCACCATCATCACCATTACCACTATCACCACCACCACCACCACCACCAATATCACTACTATCACCATCACCACCATTACCACTATCACCACCACCACCATCACCACCAATATCACTACTATCACCATCACCACCATTACCACTAGCACCACCACCACCACCAATATCACTACTATCACCATCACCCACTATTACCATCTTCAACATCACTACCACCACTCTCACCACCACCACCATTACCACTATCACCACCACCACCACCACCACCACCACCACCACCAATATCACTACTATCACCATCACCCACTATTACCACCTTCAACATCACCACCACCACTATCACCACCACCACCAGAATTACTGTCACTATCACCACTAATTTCACCACCACTATCACCACCACCATTACCACTATCACCACCACCACCACCACCAATATCACTACTATCACCATCACCAACTATTACCACCTTCAACATCACCACCACCACTATCACCACCACCACCAGAATTACTGTCACTATCACCACTAATTTCACCACCACTATCACCACCACCGCCATCACCACCACCATCATTACCTAAACCACGCATCCCTCACCCGTCTAGCTAAATCGTCCCCTTGGCTGTGTCTGTCTGTGTGTGTGTGTGGTGTGTGTGTATGTCCGTGTGTGTGTATGTTTCCGTGTGTGTGTACAGTATATGTATGTGTGTGTGTGTGTGTGTGTGTGTGTGTGTGTGTGTGTGTGTGTGTGTGTGTGTGTGATGTTTATCCATGGGTCTTGGTGGGGCAGCGTGCTATTATCTAGATGGAACAAATTTAACCTATTTAAGAGAGAGAGAGAGAGAGAGAGAGAGAGACTGTGTGTGTGTATGTGTGTGGACAAGTGGTGGTGTGGGTAAAGGTACGAAATTGACTAAATATGTAGGTTTGCAGATCCTTGTGGTGTGTGTGTGTGTGTGTGTACTTACTCTAGTTGTACTTACTCTAGTTGTATTGCGGGAGTGAGCATGCTCGTTATTTCCCGCCTCCTATATGTGTAGGTGTTATATGTATCGTTGGAATGGCTGTGGATGTGTGTGTAGTCTGTATTTTTAGCCAATTGG
Source organism: Paralithodes platypus (assembly GCA_032716605.1). NCBI lineage: Eukaryota > Metazoa > Arthropoda > Malacostraca > Decapoda > Lithodidae > Paralithodes > Paralithodes platypus. The sequence goes on along the minus strand of CM064512.1, from coordinate 60,772,194 downwards.
CGACATCGGAAACGAAGGCTTAGGGTGGATCTGTATGGTACCATTCTCACTATAGACGGTACCGTCTCGCCCGAAGGCTTAGGTAGCCATCAGCTTAGGTGAACCATATGATACCCATCTCGCCTTGTACCATTTTTGCCAACCCCAGATGGGACGTCACAACGTCGTCCACTTATTCCAGGTACCTATTTACAGCTAGGTGAACTGAGGCTAACACATGAAAGGAGACAAGCCCAATTTGTCTCCGCCCGGCCGGGGATTGAACCCCTGACCCCTCGTGTGTGAGACGAGAGCTCTACCTACTAGGCTGTGTGTGTGTGTGTGTGTGTGTGTGTGTGTGTGTGTGTGTGTTTCATTCTGCATCCTTTACGCACACACCCACACCCAATCTCTCTCTCTCTCTCTCTCTCTCTCTCTCTCTCTCTCTCTCTCTCTCTCTCTCTCTCTCTCTCTCTCCATCCTTCACTTCATTTCCGTCAGAACCTCAACCATGTCGTCCTTCCTTCCTCCGTGTGTGTGTGTGTGTGCTTTATTGTATGTGCGTGTGTGTATATGTTGGTGTGTGCGTGAGAGAGAGAAGGGGAGGGGGGGGGGGGGGAAGGAAGGAAGGAAGGAAGGAGAAGATATAATATTGTTTAACCTTAGGCATTTTCAATAGCGCTGTATCAAAATGTATCGTGTGAACCATAGTGAACTCCTACATTACAGACAACATTCACAACCACTCCCACAGGACATTAACCCCTTCTGTATCGACGATGTCTTGTTTTATGTTATTTTAGCTTTATTTAGACGATGTTATACAGTTTAAGAAAGTTATGTGGTAGTGAAATGGGGTAAGGGGGGTGACCTGCTTTTTGTTATTTCTGTCCTTTTCTCTCTTTCTCTAGCTTGTATCCATTCGGCCCCATTCAGCCAACTATTTTAAGACGTTTATCCCCATCTAGGTGTCGATTTCTTCGTGGCGAGCGATAGCGAGCCAGCATTATATGAAGAAATCCGGCTTCGCCGGAGACGTTTTTCTATCGAAAAATGTACACATTTAGCCTGCTGTCAAACAAAAATAAAAAATATGCTGGCTCGCTACCGCTCACCAGTAAAAAATTGACACCTGGATGGGGATAAACGTCTTAAAACAGTAGGCTGAATGGGGCCAAATGGATACAAGCCAGAGAAAGATAGAAAAGGACAGAACCAAAACAGGTCACCCCCCCCCCCCCCCTTAAGGTAGATAGTTGGAACCCGCTCATTGCTGGAGGCCCTTTTGAAACCGAGTAAAATCTTCTAATAGAAGCCAAAATAGAGTTACAAGGAAGTCACCGTTACTGAAAAGGTTAAAAATTAACATGTTTAGCCTCATTGCTTTTGAGATTTTAAGACGTTTACCCCATTAGTTTGGCGATTTTAAGAACTTTCACCCCATTTATGTCATTTTTAAAACCTTTCGTCCCATTTAGGTGTCGATTTTTTCCTGGCGAGCGATAGCGAGCCTGTAATTTAAGAGGAATCGGCCTTCGGCCGGAAATTTTTTCTACCGAAAAATGTACGAATTTATCTTGAAAGGGGGTCAAGGGGGTGTAATTTCAAGCTTGATGGAAGTCTAGGAAACACACTAAAAACCTTCCCTTAATGCCCTTTCCTCCTGGGACGACATATGTATAAACATATGTAAATCGGTTCCATGTCATCTCAACCAGTAGACCATTTCAACCAGTAGCTCTCAACCAGTACCAAATTAACCCAGACCAACCAAACCAGTGCCAAAATATAGTACTAACTTAACCTAACCTAACCGTATTGGTTGATTTGGTACTGGTTGAGAGCTACTGGTTGAAATGGTCTACTGGTTGAGTTGACCGGTCACCATGTAAATCCCGTGTATCTAATCCATATATCCAAAGCAGTACCTAGAATTCCCCTGACATTGTAAACCAGATTTAAAAAAAACTCCCTGTAAGCTAACTGTAAACAAAGGGGAGAAAAAGACCAATACAAACTGTGGTGAAATGAGGGGTCGGGAGAAAAAGTGTCTGGCTATATATGAGGTAAATAGAGGGCGATAGAGATATTGCTTGGTGTTGAGAGAGAGAGAGAGAGAGAGAGAGAGAGAGAGAGAGAGAGAGAGAGAGAGAGAGAGAGAGAGAGAGAGAGAGAGAGAGAGAGAGAGAGAGAGAGAGAGAGAGAGAGAGAGAGATAAAAGAGAGAGTTACAAGGAATAAATAGTATCTCAGAGACCTTGCGGTCTATATCGAGGAGATACTTGAAGTGGAAGGAGAGACACTGTTTAGTGCACTACACTCTTACAGAGTGTGCAAAATACTATCTACTCTCTTCTTGAACTGCTCTACTGAAGAACTCTTTACAACTTTGGAGGAAAGTTTGTTCCAGGTTGAACAGATCTTGCATGTGAAAGAGTTTCCACAAATACTAGTGCTGAACCTTTTCAATTCTAATTTCCAGCCATGGTTGAGTGTTGTATTCATATTGAGGCTAAATGCTATAATCCACGTTTTCAAACCCATTAAGTATTTTATAAACTTCAATGAGCTGACCTCGTAGTCTGCGTGTATCCAATGAGAGAGAGAGAGAGAGAGAGAGAGAGAGAGAGAGATTAGGTAGGGGTTGGTTCATATACGGTTTATACTCTACAGTACATAGCAGTTACAAGGTGACGACTTTCAAGGGTGCACAGCGAGTACAAAGAAAGTCAAGCAACAACAGATCTAGCGACCCCTCGAGGTTGCTTGCCCTCTAAATCACTGCTGCTCAAAATGTTCAACAGTGGTTTAGAGTGGATACGGGACAATTGGAAAGGGATGTACTGCCCTGGGACTAATGTCCCTGGCAGGGTTAGGAGATGGTGTTGGTAGCGCCAACGAACTTGATAATTATTTTGACCCCTTAACTTTCCATAACTCAAAAAGGGCGGAGAGCAAACTGGCTGTAAATATCCACATCTATTTCCTGGTGGGCTCTTCCCAAATAATATAAATGTCAGCTCGATTGCTTTCATTCATTTTGAGTTATGAGAAGTTAAGGGGTCAACATTATTATCAAGTATAGTGGGGAACACTGTGGGTTGATAGGATAACACAGCTATAAGTGATCCTTAGTGTATCTGCTGACAAGTGAGGAACACCTTGTATAGTTAACACATTATACCTGTAGTGATCCTCTATGTAGCCTAACTGAGGAAAAGGGATAACAATCATTATTAATTTACAGAGAGAGAGAGAGAGAGAGAGAGAGAGAGAGAGAGAGAGAGAGAGAGAGAGAGAGATACTTAACCCCAACTGTAATACTAGGGCGCCGTGTGTATGAGAGAGAGAGAGAGAGAGAGAGAGATACTTAACCCCAACTGTAATACTAGGGCGCCGTGTGTATGAGAGAGAGAGAGAGAGAGAGAGAGAGAGAGAGAGAGAGAGAGCGAGCATGGAGTCAGGGAACTAGAGGCCGTTTCGGTTGGCTGGTTTAGGTCATCATCCACACACACTCACACACGCCTCCTCCCTCTCCTCTTCCTCCTTCCTCTCCTCTACTCCTCCCTCTTCTTCTCATGCTTCTCTTTCTTCTTCTCCTTCTCCTCTTCCTCCTCCCTCCCCTCCCCCTCCTCCTCTTCCTCCCTCCCCTATTCCTCCTCCTCCTCCCTCCCCTCCCCCTCCTCCTCTTCCTCCCTCCCCTATTCCTCCTCCTCCTCCCGAATTTATGATATATATATTTTTGTTAAGATCTTAGATGTAGAAATAGCGTAGACTACTATAGTCGGTATATTTCACCTGAGAGCAAATTGAATACTTCGGGAGATTTCCACTTGAGGGATTTTTTTCTGAACCCCTTTCTCCCTCATGTTTAGCCCCATTGCTTTTGATATTTTAAGACCTCCGCCCTAGTAGTTTGGATATTTTAAGACATTTTGCCCCATTTCTGTCAATTTTAAGACCTTTCGTGTCGTTAAGGTGTCGATTTTTTCCTGGCGAGCGATAGCGAGCCTTTAATTTAAGAGCAACCGGCCTCCGGCCGGGATTTTTTTCGGTAGAAAAATGTACAAATTTATCTTGAAAGGGGGTCTAGGGGGTGTAATTTTAAGCTTGATGAAAATGTAGGGAACAAACTAAATACCTCCCCTTAAGCAGCTGATTTCTCGATACCCAATGGAAAAATATGAAACTACTATGTCTCTGCATCATCATCTTGTCACGTTTTCACAATCAGCAACATATATCGCTACGAAATCTATATAATAACTGAGTAACTAAGATGAAGATAAGGCAATGTACCATCAACTGGAAACAGTAGACTATAATTAATCTCCTTTCGTCCTAGCCTATCCGAAAATCCGGGTCAGTTTTCCATATTGTTGGGTATATTTTTCCAACTGTTTTCACGCCAGGGTAAGCTGGAGGGAGTGGTGGGTGGGTGGGAGTATTCGAGCTAATATTTCTACCATTGGTGTTGAAATTAAGAGCCCATTTCCTCTAGCCCTTTTTTGGATCAGAGTACAGGCCACCGTGTGCAACTCCTCCATTTCCTATTCGTACCCCCCCCCCTCTCCACCTCCTCCCCCCCCCCCCTCCCTACTCCACCCTATTTAACCTTCGCTCCTCCTCCCCCCCCTCTTCCTCCCCCCTCCTCCCTTCCTTCCTTCACCCCTTTTCACTTTCATTCCTCCTCTCCTCTCCTCCCCTCGCCCCTTCCTCCCCCACCTTCTCTCCCCCTCTTTCTCTCCCCCCTTGTCACCTTCGCCGCCCCCCCCCCCTTCACCTTCGTCCCCTCTCCCCTCCCTTCCTCCACCCCCTCCCTTCCTCCACCCCCCCCCCCCTACACTCTATTTCACCTTTGCTCCTCCATCATCCTCCTCACACCACCCCTCCTAGCTCCTCCCTCCCCCTCAAGGTACATCCCCTGTCACACGAGCGCTTTTCTGGAAATTTTCGATGAATACGGTTTTTCCTCGCAATATTTTAAGGATCTTTTGCATTGGAATTGGAAACTAGAATTATTATGTTTTATCCACCGACTAACATCACCTCTAAACTCGATTAATGAAATCAACAAATACATGTGGCTCTCCAAGGACTCGAACCTAGGATACTCACATCGAAATTCCGCGCACTTATGCAAGATAGATACTGTTTCAACAATCTGACAACAATTTGATTATTAATACCTAAAAGTTCAGGAACAGTTCATAGTGAGGTTGGCCCACCTCGTTTTTGTTCTCTTTCTCTCCCTCTCTCTTTGGCTTGTACCCCATTCAGCCTACTGTTTTAAGACGTTTACCCCCATCCAGGTGTCAATATTTTCCTTGCGAGCGGTAGCGAGCCAGCATATATATATTTTGTTTTGACAGCAAGCTACATTTGTACATTTTTCCATAGAAAAATTTCTCCGGCGAAGCCGGATTTCTCAATACAATGCTGGCTCGCTATCGCTCGTTAGGAAGAAATCGACACCTGGATGAGAAGAAACGCGTTAAAACAGTTGGTTGAATGAGGCCGAATGGATACAAGCCAGAGAAAGAGAGAAAAGGAGAGAAAAAAACAACAACGGTGAACCCCCTTAAAGATGTTTGCCCCCATAAAATGTTCTTTCCTTTCACTTAAACTTTAGACTAAGTTGGGTGTGAGTACATGATGAGGCTAGATTGGTGTCCAGTACATGATGAGGCTAGATTGGTGTCCAGTACATGATGAGGCTAGATTGGTGTCCAGTACATGATGAGGCTAGATTGGTGTCCAGTACATGATGAGGCTAGATTGGTGTCCAGTACATGATGAGGGCTAGATTGGTGTCCAGTACATGATGAGGCTAGATTGGTGTCCAGTACATGATGAGGCTAGATTGGTGTCCAGTACATGATGAGGCTAGATTGGTGTCCAGTACATGATGAGGCTAGATTGTGTCCAGTACATGATGAAGCTAGATTGGTGTCCAGTACATGATGAGGCTAGATTGGTGTCCAGTACATGATGAGGCTAGATTGGTGTCCAGTACATGATGAGGCTAGATTGGTGTCCAGTACATGATGAGGCTAGATTGGTGTCCAGTACATGATGAGGCTAGATTGGTGTCCAGTACATGATGAGGCTAGATTGGTGTCCAGTACATGATGAGGCTAGATTGGTGTCCAGTACATGATGAGGCTAGATTGGTGTCCAGTACATGATGAGGCTAGATTGGTGTCCAGTACATGATGAGGCTAGATTGGTGTCCAGTACATGATGAGGCTAGATTGGTGTCCAGTACATGATGAGGCTAGATTGGTGTCCAGTACATGATGAGGCTAGATTGGTGTCCAGTATTCGATACACGGATATACAATCGTAGTCGTGTACTTAAGGGGAGGAAGACCGTTTTGCTGGGCCCCCTTCTCCCTAAGGTTTAGCCCCACTAGTTTTGAGATTATAAGACGTTCGGCCCATTAGTTTGGCGATTTTAACGCCTTTCGCCCCATTTCGTTGTCAATATTAAGACCTTTCGTGCCATTTAGGTATCTATTGTTTCCTGGTGAGCGATAGCGAGCCTGCAATTTTAAGAGGAACCGGCCTTCGACCGGGACATGTTTGTACCGAAAAATGTACAAATTTATTTTGAAGGGGGTCTAGGGGGCGTTTTTCTAAGCTTGATGGAGGTCTAGGGAGGAAACTAAAACTATATATGAATACATGAATTAATAGACCGAACAAACGGCCAGTCTCCCCTTAACGTTTAACTGTCTTGATGGTGCAATGGTTAGAGTCTTTAAGATCTGTATGTGGTGACCCAGGTTCGAATCCCGGTAGGATCACACGCTTTCATTAATTTCATGGGGTGATGTTTGGTGTTGGGAGTGAAATAAATACATTAGATTTATTAAAACTTATATTTTGAATTAACTAATAAATCTCGGTCGTGTGACACTGGCCTAGACACAAAACACCATAACATTGAACTCCTTTCATATTTGAGGACGTAGACGATATTATGTAGTTAGGGAAGAATATTGAAAGCCAGAGGTTAAGGGGAGGTTTTTAGTTGATTCCCTAGACTTCCATCAAGCTTAAAATTACTCCCCCTTGACCCCCTTTCAAGATAAATTTGTACATTTTTCGGTAGAAAAATGTCCCGGCCGGAGGCCGGTTCCCCTTAAATTACAGGCTCGCTATCGCTCGCCAGGAAAAAATCGACACCTAAATGGCACGAATGGTCTTAAAATTGACAGAAATGGGGCGAGGGTTCTTAAAATCGCCAAACTAATGGGGCAAGCGTCTTTAAATCTCACAAGCAATGGGGCTAAACATGAGGGAGAAAGAGGTTCAGAAAAAAATCCTCCAGGTGGAAATCTCCCCTTAAATTGACCCCTTGCGAGTTGCAGGCTATAAGGAAGTTGGAGCCGAAGACATCGATATTTACCAGAATGACCAGCTAAAATACGGTCGTAGTGCATTTTATTAACTCCCATCAAACTAAAAATCCACGCTCCTTTTAGCCATCAGAAACCTGCATTATTATTGCATTTCTGTTCTATAGCGATGTTTACGGCTCCAACTTCCTTAGAGCCTGAAACTCGCCAGTGGTCAATTGAGGCCACTGGCGAGTTTCAGGCTCTAAGGAAGTTGGAGCCGTAAACATCGATATAAGAAGATACATGTGATAATAATAATGTAGAGAGTAGTGAGAGTATGGTGATATTAAGGGGAGGTTTTTAGTTTGTTTCCTACTCCTTCAGCAATCTTAAAGTTTCACCCCCTTGACCCCCTTTCAAGATAAATTTGTACATTTTTCGGTAGAAAAATGTCCCGGCCGAAGGCCGATTACTCTTAAATTACAGGCTCGCTATCGCTCGCCAGGATAAAATCGACACCTAAATGGCACGAAAGGTCTTAAAATTGACAGAATGGGGCGGAAATTCTTAAAATCCCCAAACTAATGGGGCAAACGTCTTAAAATCTCAAAAGCAATGGGTTCTAGACATGATGGAGAAGGGGGGTCAAGAAAAAAGTCCCTCAAGTGGAAATCTCCCCTTAATGTTATAATAATGTAGAGAGTATGGTGATATTAATGTTATGTGTTTATGAATGTACACTCGGACACCATAGTTTCTCTAGCCCACTCATAAATATGCGTGGATTTTGCCTATTTCTAGTTGTTGTTGTTGTTGTTGTTGTTGTTCCCCAAGCTGCCTGGCCGAACAGCCCCAAGGCCCCGAGTAAGGCCAAGGCCACAAACGAGCGCCCCGAATGTATGAATCTACTTCTCTGTACATCAGCTACAAAACTATCATACGGTACTATTTGTTAAAAAGCAAGTTATCAGGCTGGATAGTTATAATTGCATACCAAAAATCAATCAATAAATAGAGGGTCCACGCAATTGACCACTTGCGGGTTTCAGGCTATAAGGAAGTTGGAGCCGTAGACATCGATAGCAAACATACATGCAATGATAAGGTTGGTTTCTGATGTCTGAAGAGTATGTTGAATTGGATGGTATGTATTTTTATAAATGAACTACGACCGTATTTTAGCTGGTAATTCCGCTAAATATCGATGTCTACAACTCCAACTTCCTTATAGAACGAAACTCGCAAGGGGTCAATTACAAAACTATATGCAGGTATACTATTTATTGAAAAGCTTGTTATATCAAGAAATCAATCTGGATATTTATACTGTAATTACATAAAATAGGGGGTCCTCGAATTCTTATGAGTGGGGTTTGACAGTTTGGAGAATATCTAGAACCCATCAAATTTAACCCCTTTTGCTAAACTGAATAAAATCGTCTAGATATAGCCACAGTGATAGAATATAGCATCATCGGGTCAAAATGTGTATTACTGTATGGCGTTTGAGGGGAGATTTCCACTTGAGGGACTTTTTTCTTGACCCCTTTCTCTCTCATGGTTAGCCCCATTGCTTTTGATATTTTAAGACGTTCGCCCCATTAGTTTGGCGATTTTAAGAACTTGCGCCCCATTTCTGTCAATTTTAAGACTTTTCGTACCATTTAGGTGTCATTTTTTCCTGGCGAGCGATAGCGAGCCTGTAATTAAAGAGGAACCGGCCTTTGGCCGGGAGATTTTTCTACCGAAAAATGTACAAATTTATCTTGAAAGGGGGTCTAGGGGCTGTAATGTTAAGTTTGATGGAAGTCTAGCAAACTAACTAAAACCCTCTCCTTAATATTTCAAATATTTATCATTGAAATAAACTAATTATTTATTTTTTATTTTTCAGGGGCTTTGGATCAAGCGAAACGTGAAGGGCCTCATTAGGTAAGTACTATGTTTGTTGTTACAGTATTTTGTTTTTATGTTGCATTATTAATTATACAATATTTTGATACCTCATACACTTAAACATTAGGCTACCATAGTGCGGTGGGAATATGAATATGATTAGATTGATATCCAGTATTCGAGAATGAGTCGTAGGCGTGTGCATAAACCTTTAACCGTCTTGGGAGTGTAATGGTTAAGGTGTCTAAAAATCTGTGTGTGATAACCCGGGTTCGAATCCTGGTGGATCACATAATATGCTTTCATTAATTTCATTGGAGGTGTTTGGTGTTGTCGTGAAATTAATAAAAAATAAATTATAGACTCCCATACATGTATGTATGTATGTATGCAGTATGATCAGACACATATCCCAAAGCTGGGGGTTGTCGACTCGAGACAGAACCCGAACAGAAACAACATTTAAAGTTCCTATTCTTAGGGACCCAGACCACTTTCGCGTTTCCTAGCCCGTTTCTCGGTCTCGTCTAGTAGGTGAATTTTACAAAAGGGGGGAGGGGGGGGGGGGGGGTAGTAGTTCAGGAAAAGAGACAGACAAAATGGCTAAGGTTGGGTAGAGGATGCCAAACCTCACTCTGGATAGGACCAGCCCTCACCCAGGCTACAGTACATACCGTACATACACATACATCACATCGAATAGATATAATATGTAGGATATAGTACGGTCGCGCTAATAAGTCATGTCCCAGCTGTCATAACGTTTAGCTTGTTCTGTGCTGTATTAATGTCTGTCAGATGTTGAATAGGGTGGGTAAGTGTAGGAAGATGTTTGTATATTTCATTGGATATGTAGAAATGAAGCTTCGATATTGCTGATACCAATTATTGATCAAAACATACTTGGTGCCGAGACATCACTTATTAGCGCGACTGTACATACATATATATTTTCGATGTAACTATTCGTACTATTTTTGTTCGTATATTACATAGGATAATTGCATTCTTTGTTTCTCACTCATGTTCGTTGTTCTCGTTCGTGTATGTTCGTGTGTGCGTGTCTGTGTGTTGGTTGTGTATCAGTGTGAAGGTGTGTGTCTCTATATGCTGGTCTGTGTGTGTGTGTGTGTGTGTGTGTGTGTGTGTGTGTGTGTGTGTGACTCACTCACACGCACACATTTTTTTGCTCGCCCCCTCACCCTCTCTCTCTCTCTCTCGCTCCTTCCTTCCTGGCATCCATTACACATGCATTTACTGTCCCCTTAGTCTGCTTAGGGGTGAGTGGCCTGCTGCTCTCTCTCTCTCATATATATATATATTCAAGCCTTGTTGCCATTAATGCTCCCAAAACTCAATTTATCCATCTTACTACCCGCCAGGACCTCCAGAGGACTTTCCTTTAATCTTCAACAATGCAAAAATCAACTCTTCTCTCAATATCCTTCTCTCAATATCCTTGGTGTCTCTTTTTCTTCTGCTCTCACTTGGCAAGACCATATTACCAGTCTTGCTAAGGCAGCCTCCCAGAAGCTGGGTGTGCTCAACCGCCTCAAGGGGTTCTTCACCCCTGCACAGCTTCTTGCTCTGTACAGGGGCACAGTGCGTCCTTGTATTGAGTATTGTTCACATGTGTGGGGAGGATCCTCTCACACCGCACTCCTAGACAAAGTAGAAAGGAAGACCTTTCGTATCATTAATTCCCGCCCACTCCAACTCTCTGCAAACTCTCTCTCTTCGCTGCAATGTTGCATCTCTCTCGCTATTTTATCGCTACTTCAATAATCAGTGTTCCTCAGAGAGATCTCCGTGTATACCTCCTCCTCTACGTAGGGTGCGGGGTACCCATCTTGCAAAACAATCCCACCCCTACTCTGTGCAACTCTTCAACCCAAGAGTGAAACGTTACTCTTAGACTTTCTTCTATTAAACAGCTGAGCTCTGGAACTCTCTCCCAGAATCAGTCTTTCCCTCCTCCTATGACTTAACTTGCTTCAAACTCCGTGTGTCCAGGCATTTTGGCTCGAACGTCCCTTGATTTTGGCCCTGTCACTCTTTCAATTATGGGGGAGGCACTCGCTAGAGGCAGTTCTGCCTTTTGCCTCCCTCAAGGTCAGCTAGTGAGCCAGTACATTATACGATAAACCGGCCTACAATTACCACCAGGCAAAATCATGCATTGAAAACAGGTATGTAATTTACTAGTGGTTTAGAGAGGGAGGAGTTCTATATTTGTATTTGTTTTTGTTCATTTTGTTCTATATTTGTATTTGTTTTTGTTCATTTTGTTCTATATTTGTATTTGTTTTTGTTCATTTTGTTCTATATTTGTATTTGTTTTGTTCATTTTGTTCTATATTTGTATTTGTTTTTGTTCATTTTGTTCTATATTTGTTTTGTTCATTTTGTTCTATATTTGTATTTGTTTTTGTTCATTTTGTTCTATATTTGTATTTGTTTTTGTTCATTATTTTTGTTAGTGTGATTGGTGTTAAAGGCATTGATTCGAAAACCCACAAACGGTCAGTCACTCGTACGTGAGCATAGTCACATGCACGCACTGGCGAGCGCACATACGCACATTCACTCACTCATTCTATCACTTTCGGAAACTCATCACTTTCTCTTACTAATTCCAACTCTAACTCACTCTCACTCTCTCTCTCTCTCCACGGATATACACACACACACACATATATATATATATATATATATGTATATTTACTGTATGTATACAGTATATAATGTGTGTGTGTGTTTTTGTACTCTATATATAAATGCTATGCAAGGAAAGATATATGCAAATAATCGTTCCTAAAAATAGAGTTGTGTAAAGCCGGTATCACACGAGCTCTTTTTCACTCAACATTTATCCTTAACACCGGTCTGGCAGCTTATGAGGTCAACATTTATATTATTTCTGTTACCTAAATTCAAGTATCCTCAGTCTAGTTTCCGATACCAGTGCAAAATATTCCAGAACTATTGCCAGCAAAATGTTGATCATCGAATGTTGACTATAAAAGCTCTGGTGTGATACCGACTTTAAAGTAACAAGTGGTATCGGTCGTGACATTAAACACACCCTGCTCTGTTCCTCGCTGTTCTTTCTCGCCAGTGGTGTTCGATCAACGAGATAATGGGAAGACCTTCTGGCGGGGGTTCGACCTTGAATTGACCGCTAAATGAACCCGCGAAGAAGAGCTGTGTACTGTGCTCTCTTTATTATATTATATATATATATTATATATATCCCCTTCGGGGATCACGGCATCCGGCAATATATAGATAGAGAGAGAGAGAGAGAGAGAGAGAGAGAGTGTGAGTGTGAGTGTGTGTGTGTGTGTGTTAAATCCTTTATAAGGAGAAAACGGCCATCCGTTTATTTGTACACCATTTTAGTGTCTTAATTCCCCAGTAACGGGGTATATATATATATATATATATATATATATATATATATAAGTTAGGTTCTATGAACTTTCAAAATTTGAAAATTCATAGAACCTAACCTAACCTAACCTAACCTAACCTGTCACCAAAACATTTCCTAAATATATATCATGGTATCAGAAATATTTGGATTTGAAATATCTAATTTCACAAATTCACTAGGGATTTCGTGAAATCCCTGATTACACTACTTCCCGGTGGTAACATATACACCTTGGGTCTGTTCGGCCAGGCAGCTTGGGGAACAACAACAACAACAACAACAACAACAACACCTTACCCACCACTGCGGCTAACTCATCATCTCTTTGATTTAACCTTTATTACTCATGCCTTACTTTTTAATAAGTTTAGAGGGGTAATTTTGTTTTTCTGGACCCCCTTCTCCCTCGTGTTCTTTTTAATAAGTTTAGATTAATATGTTTCGTTTTTATGGACCCCCTTCTCCCTCGTGTTAAGCCCCATTTGTTTTGAGATTTTAAGACGTTTGCCCCCATTAGTTTGTTGATTTTAAGACTTTATGCCCCATTTCTTTGTCAATATTAAGAGCTTTCGTGCTATTCATGTGTCGATTTTTTTCCTGGCGAGCGATAGCGGCGTCCGGCAATAGATAGATAGATAGATAGATAAATGTGCATTATATACGTTGATTAAATTTAATATCAGTACGGTACTACAAAATGTTCAGTCATATAAAATACATCATCTCTTGGTATCAGTATTAAGGGGAGGCAGATCGTTTTTCTGGACCCCCTTCGCCCTAATGTTTAGCCCCATTACTATTCAGATGTTAAGCTGTTTGCCCCATTAGTTAGTCGATATTAAGACCTTTCGCCCCATTTCTTCGTCAATATTTAGACCTTTCGTGCTATTTAGGTGTCGATTTTTGCCCTGGCGAACGATAGTGAGCCTGTAATGTTGGAAGAACCGGCCTTCGGCCAGGACATTTTTCTACCGAAAAATGTACAAATTAATTTAGAAGGGGGACCTAATGGATGTTTGTTTTTTTAATTTGATGGAGGTCTAGGGAGAAAACTAGAAAAATAATGAATACATGCAAAAATTCCCCAAAAAGTGAACGGAACGGAACGGAACGGAACGTTCGTTCCGTTAGTTTGGCGATTTTGAAACCTTTCGCCTCATTTTGATGTCAATATTAAAACCTTTAACCACTACAGGGGGGGGGGGGGCGATATATTTATGAGAGAGAGAGAGAGAGAGAGAGAGATTGAGATTGAGAGATTTTGCTATACACACGAATAAAAAGGCAGCGTTACCAGCGTTTGAATGCACTTTAGCTCAAACTCCCTCGATGGTATCCTATGCTCTTTCACACAACTCCTGCACATCATACTGCTCAGAAACAGCCCTCTGTCGATCCTCGAGCGAAATAAACAGCACCCAACCCCCACCATCCGATCTCCATTCCATTTCTCCGTTATGTTTCAGAGCCGGTTGGATGTCCGGTATAACACTTACATTACCACTGTTCATTATTTTCTATCGTCCATTCTCTGGTATCCGGCCGTTGCGGGATTATAGCGATATAGATAAGAATGCAATAGATACGTTTCGCCCCATTAGTTTGGCGATTTTAGACGTTTAGAAGTAGAGTTTATTCCTTACAAGATTTCTCCCCATTCAGAAGTAAATTTTATTCCTGACTAGATTTGCCGATTGTAAGACGATTCCTCCCATTCAGGTATCGATTTTTTCCTAGCGAGCGACAGCGAGCCTGTAGCTTAAGAGAAATCGGCCTTTGGCAGACACAGTTTTCTACCGAATTTGTTTTTATACATTTAGCTTGAAGGGGAGACTGGGAAGGTATTTTTTTTTATACATTTAGCTTGAAGAGGAGACTGGGAAGGTATTTTTTTCTTAGCTTGAAGGGGGTCTCGAAGGCAAACTAAAAGAATTACAAACCCCAAATGCACTTACATAAATTAATGAAAGCATATGGTCCTCCCGGGATTCGAACTCGGGACACCACACCCAGAACACAAGCATCTAAACCATTACACCACCAACACCATATTGTCTGCTAGAACCGTCAATTTTAACCGGCTATTATTGTCTATTGTCCATTCTCTGGTATCCGGCCGTTGGGGGATTAAAGCGAGATAGAGACGATTGCCACCAAGCGTATAGCCAATGTTACGCGAACGATATTTCCTGCGCTCGGTCAATGTTTATTTTGTTGCGTACGAATTCAAGATTATTTACCCCTATTGTACCGTTTCGCCCCATTAGTTTGGCGATATTCAACGTTTCTCCCCATTCAGATGTCGTTTTTATTCCTGACAAGATTTGGCGTTTCTTCCCATTCAGTTGTCGATGTTTTCCTGGCGAGCGACAGCGAGCCTGTAGCTTAAGGTAAAAATCGGCCTATGGCCGAGACTTTTTTCTACCGAAAAATTTACAAATTTAGCTTGAAGGGGAGACTGGTAGGCGTTTTTTCTTGGCTTGAAAGGGGTCTCCAGGGGAAACTAAAAAAAATAAAGATAGAAAATTGCAAAACCAATATTGATTCCATATTATCTGCTAGAACCGTCAATTTTCACTGGCTGTGAGTGAGCCTGTAGCCTAAGAGAAATCGGCCTTTGGCCGTGAAATTTTTCTACCGAAACATGCACAAATTTAGTTTGAAGGGGAGTCTGGTTAGGCGAAAAATTTACAAATTTAGCTTGCAGGGGAGTCTGGGTAGGCAAAAAATTTACAAATTTAGCTTGAAGGGGAGACTAGGTAGGCGGTTTTTCTTAGCTTGAAGGGGGTCTCGAGAGCAAACAAAAACAAACAATAATACTAATAAATGCATAAAAAAAAGGTCGAACATTGTGGTAACACTATTAATTCCATATTGTTTGCTAGAACCGTCAATTTTAACTGGCTGTTACTTTGATTGTCCATTCTCTGGCGTTCGGTTGTTGGGGGATTAAAGCGCGATAGAGACGATTGCCACCAAGCGTATAGCCAATGTTACGCGAACGATATTTCCTGCGCTCGGTCGATGTTTATTTTGTTGCGTACGAATTAAAGATTATTTACATATTTTGTACCGTTTCGCCCCATTAGTTTGGCTATTTTAGACGTTTCTCCCCATTCAGATATCGTTTATATTCCGGACAAGATTTGGCTATTGTAAGACGCTTCCTTCCATTCAGGTGTCGATATTTTCCTGGCGAGCGATAGCGAGCCTGTAGCTTAAGGGAAATCGGCCTTCGGCCAAGACATTTTTCTACCGAAAAATGTACAAATTTAGCTTGAAGGGGTCTGGGTAGGCGATAAATGTACAAATTTAGCTTGGAGGGGAGTCTGGGGCGGCGGTTTTTTTCTTAACTTGAAGGGGGTTTCGAGAGCAAACTAAAACAAATAATGCTAAAAAATTACAAAAACAATTATTAATTCCATATTATCTGCTAGAACCGTCAATTTCCACCGGCTATTATGTTCTATTGTCCATTCTCTGGCGTTCGGTCGTTGGGGGATTAAAGCGATATAAAGACGATTGCCACCAAGCGTATAGCCAATGTTACGCGAACGATATTTCCTGCGCAAATTATCATCAATTTTGGTCTTACTGCTTATGAATTCAAGAGTAGTAGCCCTTTCGAGATCCGATAAAGCATTTCTGTTCTGTTTTCTAGGTAGTATTCGACGATTTTAGTCAGATTAGGAAGGGTATATGGAAGTCAGAGGGTTAATTGACCACTTGCGAGTTCCAGGCTATTAGGAAGTTTGGAGTTTTTTACATTGACATTTAGCAGAATTACCAGCTAAAATGCGGTTGTACTACAATCGGGGGTATTAAGGGGAGGTTTCCACTTGAGGGATTTTTTCTTGACCCCTTTCTCCCTCATGTCTAGCCCCATTGCTTTTGAGATTTTAAGACGTTTGCCCCATTAGTTTGGTGATTTTTAAGAATTTACGCCCCATTCTGTCGATTTTAAGACCTTTCGTGCCATTTAGGTGTCGATTTTATCCAGGCGAGCGATAGCGAGCCTGTAATTTAAGAGTAATCGGCCTTCGGACGGGACATTTTTCTACCGAAAAATGTACAAATTTATCTTGAAAGGGGGTCAAGGGGTTGAAATTTTAAGATTGCTGGAGGAGTAGGAAACAAAATAGAAACCTCCCCTTAAGTGTTGTCATAGATTCCAGTGGTTTTCGCTCAAGAAGTGTTATTGGTATCTTTATAGTTACTGGGAAAAGTGCTTATCCCTCAGAGTATTAGTCAGTGTCCGAAACTTGGGATATATCTGACAACACCGTACTTATTAACCTCGACCGTACGTGGTGATGGGCTGGTCTCTCAGAGTGAGAACTGAGCGATCTCTGCCATACCCATAGCTTACTCTGACTGTTCCTTTTACTTATATATTTTCTAGATCTCAAGTGACGGCGTCTCTTGCGTGGATTGACCTCCTAATCTACCAAGATTGGAAGCCAAAGCGTCACATCTTTCCTTTGCCCCTCAACTTTCTCTTCATAATTGCTGAGGGGCACAGGGCCCTGGGTGGGGCTTTGGTTTCCCGGGCGTTTCCGCACCCTCCTCAGCTCCCCGCCATGGAGTGGCTTCGGTCACCCAGGCTTTATTGTGGTCGGCGGGGAGGGTTCTGTGGGGGCGCTCGGTTATGGCCTTGGCCTTGCTCGGGGTCTTGGGGCTGTTCGGCCAGGCAGCTTGGGGAAAAACAACAACAACAACAACAACAACAACAACAACCTCGACCGTACATTCATAAATACATACAACTAAATTCAACATACGTTTTATCCATTAGACATCTACTTTATTATTGTATTTTTGTTGTAATACCGATGTTTACGGCACCAACTTCCTTATAGCCTGAAACTCGCAAGTGGTCAATTGAAATCATCTTGACCCATATCCCACCCCCTTCAGCACCATTACCCCTTTTTACCTCTGATTCTGGTTGAAAATAGATGATTTTATGCAGTTTAAGAAGAACCTATGTTACTAAGAGGGTGTGTTATGATCGTATTTACCCATTTGAGTCATTTTTTTTTTTTTTTTTTTTTTTTTTTTTTGTAAGGGAGGCAAAAGGCTGAACTGCCTGTAGCGAGTGCCTCCCCCATAGTTGAAAGAGTGACAGGGCCAAAATCAAGGGACGTTCGAGCCAAAATGCCTGGATACACGGAGTTTGAAGCAATTCAAGCCATAGGAAGAGGGAAAGAGTGAATCTGGGAGAG
>CM064512.1:60734313-60749313 GCA_032716605.1 Paralithodes platypus | reverse complement strand
ATAGTCTATTAAGTTATGGTAATAGTCTATTACGTTATGGTAATAGTCTATTAAGTTATGGTAATAGTCTATTAAGTTATGGTAATAGTCTATTAAGTTTATGGTAATAGTCTATTAAGTTATGGTAATAGTCTATTAAGTTATGGTAATAGTCTATTAAGTTATGGTAATAGTCTATTAAGTTATGGTAATAGTCTATTAAGTTATGGTAATAGTCTATTAAGTTATGGTAATAGTCTATTAAGTTATGGTAATAGTCTATTTATTATTAATTAGGCCAAAAATCTTGACCATTAACGGGAGGTTTTTAGTTGATTCCCTAGACCTCCATCAAGCTTAAAATTACACCCCCTTTGACCCCCTTTCAAGATAAATATGTACATTTTTCGGTAGAAATATGTCCCGGACGAAGGCCGATTCCCCTTAAATTACAGGCTCGCTATCGCTCGCCAGGAAAAAATCGACACCTAAATGGCACGAATGGTCTTAAAATTGACAGAAATGGGGCGAGGGTTCTTAAAATCGCCAAACTAATGGGGCAAGCGTCTTTAAATCTCACAAGGAATGGGGCTAAACATGAGGGAGAAAGAGGTTCAGAAAAAAATCCTCCAGGTGGAAATCTCTCCTTAACCTCTATAACTAAATTAAAAACGACTAAAGTTATCAAGCTAGTACGTCTGCCATTTAGGAAGAGTCAACCAGGGAATAGGTGTGAAAATTTGTTCTAGCCCTTTTTTTTAGTTATAGAGGTTATGGGTCACGATTTCTGACCTACTTATAAGAAATACCGCTTTGCTCAACATCAAAACGGCATACCCAACTCTGCGATGCGTTATCATCATCACTACTATTACCACCATTATGCGTCATGATCCTCAAAGGGTTAAGGGCGGGTGACCTGTTATTGTTCTGTCCTTTTCCATCTTTCTCTGGCTTGTATCCATTTGGCCCCATTCGGCCTACTGTTTTAAGACGTTTATCCCCATCCAGGTGTCAATTTCTTACTGGTGAGCGGTAGCGAGCCAGCTTATTTTATATTTGTGTTAGATAGCAGGCTAAATTTGTACATTTTTCGATAGAAAAATGTCTCCGGCGAAGCCGGATTTCTTCATATATATAATGCTGGCTCGCTATCGCTCGCCAGGAAGAAATGGACACCTAGATGGGGATACACGTCTTAAAATAGTTGGCTGAATGGGGCCGAATGGATACAAGCCAGAGAAAGAGAGAAAAGGACAGAAATAACAAAAAGCAGGTCACCACCCTTAAATTACCTCTAGATATAATTCGTTCAGACTGACCAACACACTATGTTCTAGATATTGGCCGAAGTGACCCTATGCCCAGTTTCTTTGCAACTGGCGGTAAATTGAATCCCCTTGCAGCTAATTTCCCGATACTGAAAGGGGAGACACTTGTTTTTTCGGGGACCTCCTTCTCCCTCATGTTTATCCCAATTCGTTTTGAGATTTGAAGACGTTCGCCCCATTAGTTTGACGTTTTTCAGACCTTTTGTCCCATTTTTTTTGCGAATATTAAGACCTTTCGTGCCATTTAGGTGTCCATTTTTTCCCTGGCGAGCGATAGCGAGCCTGTATTTTAAGAGGAATCGGCCTTCGGCCTGGACATTTTGCTACCGAAAAATGTACAAATATATATCGAAAGGCGGCTTGGGGGTGTTTTACTGTTTTGTTAAGCTTGATAGAAGTTTAGAGAGCAAACTAAACCCCTCCTTAAACCATTGAGCCGAACCAGTAATTCGTGCTGCGCAATACCGTCTGAGCTCCCTTAAAAGGGGAGGTATTTAGTTTGTTCCCTAGACCTCCATCAAGCTTAAAATTACACCCCCTGGAGTCCCTTTCAAGATAAATTTGTACATTTTTCGGTAGACAAATTTCCCGGCCAAAGGCCGGTTCCTCTTAAATTACAGGCTCGCTATCGCTCGCCAGGATAAAATCGACACCTGAATTGCACGAAAGGTCTTAATATGGGGTGAAAGTTCTTAAAATCGCTAAACTAATGGGGCAAACATTTTATAACATCAAAAGCAATGGGGCTAAACATGAGGGAAAAAGGGGTCAAGAAAAAAATCCCTCGAGTGGAGATCTCCCCTTAATGGAAACAAATATGAGACTACAATGTTTCTGCGTCATATTAAGGGGAGGTCTCCACTTGAGGGATTTTTTTCTTTCTCCCTTTCTCCCTCATGTTTAGCCCCATTGCTTTTGATATTATAAAACGTTTGCCCCATTAGTTTAGCGATTTTAAGAACTTTCACCCCATATTAAGACCTTTCGTGCAATTCAGGTGTCGATTGTATCCTGGCGAGCGATAGCGAGCCTGTAATTTAAGAGGAACCGGCCTTCGACCAAGAAATTTTTCTACCGAAAAATGTACAAATTTATCTTGCAAGGGACTCAAAGGGATGCAATTTTAAGCTTGATGGAGGTCTAGGGAACAAACTAAATACCTCCCCTTAAGACCGTGTTTGTATAATTAGCACCATATTTCACTACTAAAACCTTCAAAATGGCTGAGAAATCTTGATGGGAACTTTTCAATTTCCCTTTAAATTAATTGAATCCAAACTATTCTAGATATTGGCTGCAGTGCCTAGGCGAATAGTTAGGTGAACGAAATGACCTGAAGCCGTGATAGGTGCTGGAGGTCCTGAACGGAGATCGAACCAGTGTCATCTTTATGGTGTGGAGGCACTGGCTGGCTTCCCTGATTATTGTCTCTCTCTCTCTCTAGCTCTAGGGCTTACACACACACACACACACACACACTTACACTATTTCACACACACACACACACACACACACACACACAATTAGTTTACACTATCTCACGCGTACACACACACATACTTACACTTAGTCACACACACACACACACACACACTCTTACACTATTTCACACACACACACACACACACACACACACACACAATTAGTTTACACTATCTCACGCGTACACACACACATACTTACACTTAGTCACACACACACACACACACACACACACACACACACACACACACACACACACACACGGTTCACTAACTCTATACTCTCTCACTCACACACACACACACACAGACAGACAGACACACACACACACACTCACTCTCTCTCTCTCTCTCTCTCTCTCTCTCTCTCTCTCTCTCTCTCTCTCTCTCTCTCTCTCTCTCTCTCTCTCTCTCTCTCAGCGGGGATCGAACCTAAGGCATCTTTATCGTTCTTGATACACTGGGTCGGGCGCTTATTGCTGGCTCGTGCTTCCTAGGCTGTTGTTGTTGTTGTTGTTTGTAGCGATATTGCTGTTCTTGTTTGCTGTGATATTGCTGTTGTTGTATTATTGTTGTTTGCTGTTACATCGATGATATGTTTTTATTTTGCTGTGATTTTGCTGTTGTTGTTTTTGTTTGATGTGATATAGCTGTTGCTGTGATGTTTACTTTAATATTGCTGTTCTTGTTTTATTGTTATTTATTTATTTTGCCGTGTTTGCTGTGATATAGCTGTAGTTGAAATATGGTTTGCTGTGATATTGCTGTTATGTTGTTTTTGTTTGCTGTGATATTGCTGTTGTTGTTTACTGTTATATTGCTGCCCTTGTCATATTGTTGTTTGCTGTTATGTTTTCCTTTTGATGTTGTTTACTCTGATATTGTTGTTGTTTACTCTGATATTGTTGTTTACTCTGGTATTGTTGTTGTTTACTCTGATATTGCTGTTGTTTACTCTGATATTGCTGTTTACTCTGATATTGCTGTTGTTTACTCTGATATTGTTGTTGTTTACTCTGATATTGTTGTTGTTTACTCTGATATTGTTGTTGTTTACTCTGATATTGCTGTTGTTTACTCTGATATTGTTGTTGTTTACTCTGATATTGTTGTTGTTTACTCTGATATTGCTGTTGTTTACTCTGATATTGCTGTTGTTTACTCTGATATTGCTGTTGTTTACTCTGATATTGTTGTTGTTTACTCTGATATTGCTGTTGTTTACTCTGATATTGTTGTTGTTTACTCTGATATTGCTGTTGTTTACTCTGATATTGCTGTTGTTTACTCTGATATTGCTGTTGTTTACTCTGATATTGTTGTTGTTTACTCTGATATTGCTGTTGTTTACTCTGATATTGTTGTTGTTTACTCTGATATTGTTGTTGTTTACTGATCTATTTTTTTTCTATGTGGATGAGGGAGACAAAAGGCAAAACTGTCTGTGCCGAGTGCCTCTCCCAGAGTTAAAAGCGTGACAGGGCCAAAATCAAGGAACGTTCGAGCCAAAATGTCTGGACACACGGAGTTTGAAACAATTTAAGTCATAGGATGAGGGAAAGATGGATTCAGGGAGAGAGTTCCAGAGCTCAGCTGTTGAATATAAGAATGATTGGGAGTAACGTTTCACTCTTGAGTTGGAGAGTTGTCCAGAGTAGGGGTGGGATTGTGTTGCAAGACGGGTACTACGTACCCTACGTAGAGGAGGTGGTATGCACCGAGAGAGCTCTGAGGAACACTGATTATTGTAGTAGCGATAGAATAGCGAGAGAGATGCAACATTGCGGTGAAGAGAGGGAGATTGCAGAGAGTTGGTGAGTGGACGGGAGTTAATGATACGAAAGGCTTTCCATTCTACTTTGTCCAGGAGTGCGGTGTGAGAGGATCCTCCCCACACATGTGAACAATACTCAATACAAGGACGCACTGTGCCCCTGTACAGAGCAAGAAGCGGGGAAGGATCCTCTCAATAGAAATTATTGTTTTGAGGTAGCTAAAAATCTATAAAATAAAACCGCCGTGTGACCCCCCCCCCCCCAAGAACAAATAAATAAATAAAGAATACAAAAATATATACCGGTACATATATACAATAAAAATAAATACATACAACGGCCAACAAATTGTATTAAATTTTCTCTATCGCTATTATCCTTCCCCTCCTCTTCTCCTCCTCCTCCTCTTCCCTCCTCCTCCTCCCACTGACAAACAGCCACCACCCCACGAACAAGGTAAACACGCGCTAACCTGCCCCAGAGAGTTACAAGGAATTACCGGGAGTAGTCAGTGTGTCAAAGACCTTGCCGCTCATTCATGGGAGATAAATATTAAGTATTGCATTCAACTCGTAGCAGTGTGTGTAACTGCCTTGATGGTGTAATGGTTAGAGAGTTTAAAATCTGTATGTGGTAACCCAGGTTCGAATCTCGATGGATCACAGACAGGCGGCTCGAGACAGAGCCCGAATTAGGACATCACAACACAACAGAAAAACAAACCCAAACACAAAATCACACACATCTAGGTCGTCCAGAAGAGATACCCAGAGACCCAGGCCCATTTGGGGTCTCCAGCCAGATTCTCAGGTCCCAGATCGCCCGGCAGGCAGACCCGCAGTGGAGCTGCCACCACAAGCCCGCCCACCATGCCTCCAGGCGTACCCTTCATTACCACTGGCTTCCCGGGCCGGGCGCCTAACGGACTATTATCTAGTCTAGGCGACGCACGACCCTCTCTCCCAAATGACCGCGCTTGCACTATTCTACTCACCAGCACTCTCCATTCATTCCCATCTATTACCACTTCACTTGCCCGATCCACAGTCCATTCCCCTATTCTCCAACGCCTGTCCTACACAGTCTCTCCAACTCAATGGAGGTCCTCCCACCCTTTGTGTCTGACTCACATATTTTCCTTGTAAGCCCCTCATCTTCCACTTGTTCAACATGACCACACCAGCTCAGCACCCTTCCGTCCACTCTGACCGACAAATGTTCCCGCTGCCCCACTCTCCCACGTATCTCTTCCCTCCTGAATCCGTCTCCACGACTCACTCCACACACACACACTCCTCAAGCAGCTCATCCCCATCCCCACCACACCCAGCCCTCCTCTCTTCTTTACCCTTAGAGCCCATGTCTCAGCCCCATACATCACTGTTGGTTCAACAATCTCCTGACATATTGCACTTTCAACTTTCATTCAGAGATCTCCCACCCTCCACACACCTCCCACTGCTCCGAAAATCGTCCTTCCCCCACACACTCTCTGTTCCACCTTCACTTCCACACCTCCATTCTTGCTCACTGTTCCTCTTAGATATTCAAAACACTTTACTTGGCCCAAGTATAATGGCATCTGCAAACTTTAGAGATCACAATCAGCAGGCCAACGTCGATATCAGTGACATACTTGACAGTGGGCCAACGATAGATCCGTGTGGAAATCCACAAGTGATAGAAGTCCATATTGATGCAATATATTACATGATCATACATACGCATATTTGTGTTAAATATGTTGTATATCAGTATATTGTATTTACAAATATTACATGGTTAATCATTAAGTATATTACACACTATGAAATACTGTGTGTGTGTGTGTGTGTGTGTGTGTGTGTGTGTGTGTGTGTGTGTGTGTGTGTGTGTGTGTGTTCGTGTATTTGTGTTAGTGCGTCCAAGAGAAATCACGTTGGGATTCCCCTATTGACACTCTCTCTCTCTCTCTCTCTCTCTCTCTCTCTCTCTCTCTCTCTCTCTCTCTCTCTCTCTCTCTCTCTCTCTCTCTCTCTCTCTCTCTCTCTCTCTCTCTCTCTCTCTCTCTCTCTCTCTCCTCTCTCTCTCTACTCTCTCTCTCTCTCTCTCTCTCTCTCTCTCTCTCTCTCTCTCTCTCTCTCTCTCTCTCTCGTGCACAATCTATATTACAAAGTAGAAACAACTGACATGCGACTATATATCTTCATGCAACTAACGGGCACTTGGTAGAGCACATTCCTCCGCCTACGCTGGCTGGTTCTTCGCCATTGATATCATTGGCATATAATTTGTTCTGGATCTGGGTTTGTTCCTGATCGCCTCCTAAATTGAATCATTTCTGGCACCAGTTAAGGGGAGATCTCCACGTGAGGGATTTTTTTCTTGACCCCTTTCTCCCTCATGTTTAGCCCCATTGCTTTTGATATACAACGTTTGCCCCATTAGTTTAGCGATTTTAAGAACTTTCACCCCATATTAAGACCTTTCGTGCAATTCAGGTGTCTATTTTATCCTGGCGAGCGATAGCGAGCCTGTAGTATAAGAGGAACCGGCTTTCAGCCGGGACATTTTCTACCGAAAAATGTACAAATTTATCTTGAAAGAGGGTCAAGGGGGTGAAATTTTAAGATTGCTGGAGGAGTAGAAAACAAACTAAAAACCTCCCCTTAAATATCACGAAATTCGGTTCGTGACATTGGGAGATATATTGTAGGCAGACAAACAGACAAACGAAGGTGAAATCGTAACCATTTCCAACATATAATGAAGTTGAGTCTGGTACATGATCAGATTGATATCCAAAATTCGAAAATGGATATTAATCGTGATCGTGTACTCAACCTTTAACTGTGTTGGTGGTGTAATGGTTTAGGTGCTTTATGTTCTGGGTGTGGTGTCTCGAGTTGGAATCCCGGGATGACCATATGCTTTCATTAGTTTATTCAAGTGCATTGGGGTTTGTAGTTGATGATAAATGTTAAGAACTGGGTGTTATTTAATACACACGCAAAGTAATAACAGTAATGGTTGAAGTCAATTATCGAGTGAATCACAATGACCCTGATTTCAGAAAGAGAGAACAACAGTTTAAGCAAACAAGGAAGCGAGTGAAGAGAGTAAGCAATCCAGGAAACAAGTGATGGGAGCTTAAACACACTGACGGGAATTAGATGGATTGGCTGGTTGAGAGTGAGTGAGTGAGAGAGTGAGAGGGAGAGAGAGAGTACAAAGGAGTACAAAGGAAATCAAGCAACAACAGTCTAGTGACCCTTCTAGGCTGCTTGTCCTCCAAAACACTGAGGATCAAGTGTCCAAACAGTGGTTTAGAGTGGGTAAGGGAACATTGGAAAGGGAACTACTGCCCTGGAACTAATGTCCGTGGCAGGATTAGGAAGTTAGTAGGGGACATAGAGAGAGAGAGAGAGAGAATGTTTGAGAGTGAGTGAGAGTGAGTGTGTGTGAGTGAGGACACAATGATAATAGGAATAATGCAAACAAAATTTAGGGAGAGAGAGAGAGAGAGAGAGAGAGAGAGAGAGAGAGAGAGAGAGAGCGAGCATGAGAGAGCAGTTGTACTTTCAAGTAGATTATAATTTTAAAGTTTTTGTTTGTGGTATAAATTGTATAATGGTAATGTGGTATATAAGATATACATGTATGTGGTTATTCATGTACACCATGTATTTGTGTATGTAAAAGCACGTGTATGAATCCATCAACGCACATAAACTGCAACCCCGGGAAATAAGCGGACATGTATGTATGCATAAATGTGTGTATGTATATATGTATGTATGTATATGTGTGTATATATTATGGGTGTATATATGTGTATATGTATGTATGTATATGTGTGTATGTATGTATATGTAAGTATGTAGGCTATGTACAAGTAACCTCTGTATGTATTCATCGCACACAAACTATAACCCAGGGAAATTAGTTGACATGTACAGTATATATGTATGTATGTGTGTATGTATATATCCATGTATGTATGTATTTGCAAGTATCCGTATATGTATTCACCAACGCACACAAACTAACAAACCCCTAGAAATATGCCGACTTGTATGTATGTATGTATGTGTGTATGTATGTATGTATCCATGTATGTATGTATGTTGGCTGTGTACAAGTACCCGTGTACTGTTATTCATGAACACACAAACTAGAACCCCGGAAATGTAATGGACACACTCAGGTTTCGTGACGATGAGCTACTGCGAATAGTTTTTTGGCGCGAAGGAAATTGCGAAATGTACGAGTCTGCAAGGAGAGTGGTGTGGAATACTAGAGGTGGAGGGATGAAATGATGAAGTGGACATTGAAACAGGAATGACACGAAGGTTATATAATATAATACATTCGTGTATAATGTATTTCAGGGAGGTTTATTTACTTTATTTATTTACTTTATTTATTTATTTATTTACTTTTAATTTATTTATTTACTTTATTTATTTATTTATTTACTTTATTTATTTACTTTATTTATTTAGTTATGTACTTTATTTATTTATTTACTTTATTTATTTATTTATTTACTTTATTTATTTATATATTTTGTATTTACTTTTTTTTTTGGGTGGGGGGGTACAAATAATATACAGCTATATTATGTTTTGTTTTGTTTTTAGTTTGCTCCCTAGATTCCCTCAAGCTTAAACGAATACAAGAATACCCCCAAGACCCCTCTTCGATCTTAGAGATGAATTTGTGCATTTTTCGGTACAAAAGATGCCCCGGCCTTAGGCCGGTTTCTTCTAAATTGCAGGCTCGCTATCGCTCGCTAGGAAAAAATGGCAATGAAATGGCACAAATTGTTTTTAAATTGACAGAAATGGGTCGAAAGGCCTTAAAATCGCCAAACTAATGGGGAGAACGTCTTAAACATAGGCGAATAGCATAGGAGGGAACAAAAAAACATATCTCATCCATAACCCCCCGGGGCGGAGGTTCGCCCACGACCCCTTTAGCCACCAACATAAATTTGTTGTGTCTTTTGTCTAAAGGGCTTCTGTAAGTAATAGAAATTATCATATGAGGGCATAAACACCCATATGACATCCCTAGCACCCCTCTTGGGGGGCCCCAATATTATGGAATTTGGTAAGAATCTGTTAAATAATATTGTCTGAGGTCTAGTATCTCCAGATGTTTTTATTTAGTTAGCCATCAAACTCCTTATTCTATGATTGTTGTCAAAGAAAACTCTGTCTAAGGAGGACAAACTAATACATTCTCCCCCAAAATGGATTTCGGTGTGTGATAATCTAAGATTTTTGTGTGCCAGCGATCATATATTGGCACTTCCGAGTCTATCTAAAAAAAATTATATTGCTCAAATTCGTTCCCCTTCTACACACCATAAATAGGGCTATATAGCAAGGCCTGTACGTTTAGATAATGGCCGTTTCGACGAAATATTCCGAGTTTCGACCTATTTCATGTCTAAAATTGCTCTAACCAAAAGATATATATATATATTATATATTTTTTTCAGCACCTTCTATTATTCAATATGGGTAAACGAAAACGCTATGTTGTAGGGGATGCTTGTAGGATACGCCATACAAAAATTGCGGAAAATTTGAAAAAATTTCAGTGACTAGATTATTTTACAAATAGTGCAATGAAATTCTGCTCGCGTGCACGCACATAGAGAGCTGATTTTTTTCAACGAGTCTTAGTATTTCCATTGGTAATAAGATGGTATAATGCCAGAAACACTATCTCTTATACAGGCTGACTTGGGGGTCAAAGGTTCAGCCTCCCCTTGCGAAATGTGTTGAGTCAGCAAGGAGAGTGTAGTGGAATACTAGGCGGAGGGATTAAATGATGAAGTGGACATTGAAACGGGAATTACGCGAAGGTTATACACGCGTGTTTACTGTGTAATGCATTTCAGGGGAGAATTTATATACTGTACAGGTATATATATATATATATATATATACAGGTATGTATTATATTTTTTCACCAACCAACTTCACTTCTAAACTCAATTAATAAAAATCAACAAATACATGTGGCACTCCAAGGACTCGAACCTAGGATACTCGCACTGAAATTCCGCGCACTTATGCATTATGTATTATATTTTAGTTTCCTCCCTAGACCTCCATCATGCTTAAAAGAATACCCCAAGACTCCTCTTCGAGATTAATTTATGCATTTTTCGGTAGAAAAATGTTCTGGCCTAAAGCTGGTTTCATCTAAAATACAATCAGCACCTAAATGGCACAAAAGGTCTTAAAATTGACAGAAATGGGGCGATAGGTCTTAAAATCGCCAAACTAATGGGAATATTTGGTGGAGGGATGGAATGGTAAAGTGGACATTGACATATTATGAATGCCTCTAATATAATATGAAGCTTATATCACACACACACACACACACACACACACACACACACACACACACACACACACACACACACATACACACTCACTCACTCACTCACTCACACACACACACACACTCACACACACACACACACACACACACACACACACACACACACACACACACACACTCACACTCTCTCTCTCTCTCTCTCTCTCTCTCTCTCTCTCTCTCTCTCTCTCTCTCTCTCTCTCTCTCAGTAAGAGGAGACGGAGTGAGTCCCCAGCAAGTTAGGTCAAAATGTGTCTCTTTGCAGTGAGATGATGGTGATGGAGAGAAAGAGTAAGTGTGTGTGTGTGTGTGTGTGAGAGTGAGAGTGCCAGAGAAAGTGTGAGTATGTGTGTGTGTGTGTGTGTGTGTGTGTGTGTGTGCGTGTGTGTGTGTGTTATATAAGCTTCATAGATTAGTGTCATTCCTATTTCAATGTCCACTTTACCATTCCATCCCTCCACCAAATATTCCCATTAGTTTGGCGATTTTTAGACCGATCGCCCCATTTCTTAGGTGTGTTTGTGTGTGTTGGGGTGTGGTAGGAAGGTAGGGACAGAGGGAGGAGAGAGAGAGAGAGAGAGAGAGAGAGAGAGAGAGAGAGAGAGAGAGAGAGAGAGAGAGAGAGAGAGAGTTGCTAGTAAGTTAGATGAACTGTGTCTTGCTGTGAGGATATGAGGTGATTCGTAGCTCTCAAGGGAAAGATGAAGGTGTGTGAGAGAGAGAAAGAGAGAGAGAGATAGAGAGAGTGTGTGTGTGTGTGTGTGATAAATAAACAAATAGATACACAGAC
Organism: Paralithodes platypus; assembly: GCA_032716605.1. Lineage (NCBI taxonomy): Eukaryota > Metazoa > Arthropoda > Malacostraca > Decapoda > Lithodidae > Paralithodes > Paralithodes platypus. The sequence goes on along the minus strand of CM064512.1, from coordinate 60,737,573 downwards.
AGTGAAAGTGAGACATATTGAAAGAAAGAGAGAGTGCGTGAGTGAGAGTGTTAGTGTGTGTGAGAAAGAGATGAGGTGATTCAGAGCTCTCAAGGGAAAGATGAAGCCGAGAGAGACTTGACTAGACTTATTAACTCTTATTTTACGCCCGGTAGACTAATTTACATTTTGATACAATAATATTTAGTGATACAATATATATATACAGGTATATGGCTTATATTTATTGTTTTCTCTACAGTATATGTGCATGAATGAGACAAAAAGCAAAGCTTCCTGTAATAAGTGTCTTACAAGTTGAAAAAGTGATAAGAGTCCAATATTAAGGTATGTTATAGGTAATTTAGGTGTGTTAGAAAGAAGTGTGGTATATACTATATATATATATATATATATATATATATATATATATATATATATATATATATAAGAGAAAGAGCGAGAGAGAGCCTATAACATAGCCCACTGCACTACACATCCAGTACATCTGGTTGGTTCTCTACTCATTTCCTCCCACCCCGCCTCCTCTTCCTCCCTCACACCCTTTAGAATAAGTAATAGGCTACACTAGAACGTTTTGTTTTATTCTAACTTGCCCATACGTTTTCTGTAGCCTGGACAACAAACAAACTCTTCTATCTATCTATCTATCTATCTATGCAGTATATCTATCTATTGCCGGACTCCTTACTCCCATTTATAAGAGTGGCCATACACAAAACGCCTCCAAGTGGACCTGTCCCCTGTGAGAAAGACATCCCGTGCCTGTGTATTTAACAACTTAAAGTATTGATCACTAAAGACTTCTATTCTATTATATTCTGTTGTAGAGTTCGCATTGCTGAAAGTGTCCCAATGAGCGCGTCGCCCTTCGGTTTGTGTATAGTGTGTGTGTGTGTGGGTGCATGTGGAATATCTTTATACTGTTGAAATGGCTGTGGATATGAATGTAGTCTGTAACCAGTGTAATTAACTCGTTCCTGCTGATCAGGTGCTAGCATATATATAGGTATGTGTATATGGGATTGGACGGAAGCTATGTTTTCGCCTCAGTTTGTATCTGTTTATTTGTCTGTAAACAAGATATCTCAGAAAGTTTTGAACCGATTTTCACTAAATTTGGTTGACATATAGGATATGCACCAAAGAACACAGACACAAAGGAGTACAAAGGAGTACAAAGGAAATCAAGCAACAACAGATCTAGTGACCCTTCTAGGCTGCTTGTCCTCCAAAACACTGAGGATCAAGTGTCCAAACAGTGGTTTAGAGTGGGTAAGGGAACATTGGAAAGGGAACTACTGCACTGCCACTAACGTGGCAGGACTAGGATGTTAGTAGGGGACATATGGGTTAGTAACTGAGGGGAGGATAAAGTTATTTATTTACAAACGCAGTCAGTCGCGGGTTTGATGCGAGATATTTGTCTAGGCGGAATTTAAATGAATCAACGGTGCTGCAGTCTATAACGTCTCGGGGAAGCCCATTCCACAAGTTGACAACTCGATTGAAGAAGAAATTCTTAGATTCGTGCGAGTTAAAAGATTTACCAATAATTTTGCAACCGTTTCCCCGCGTGTAATTAGATTGGTCGATAGTGAAGTACTTACTACAGTTCATATTGTCGATGCCTTTGATGATTTTGAACACTTGAATTAAGTCGCCTCTTAATCTGCGCTGGGTTAAAGGAAATAGATTTAATTCTCTAAGACGCTCTTCGTATGGTTTTGTTCTTTAGGCTAGGTATCATTTTGGTAACTCTACGTTGAACTCGTTCTAGCTTGTTTATATCTTTTTGGTAATAAGGGCACCAGGATTGAACGCAGTATTCCAGAAGAGGGCGGACTAAGGAATTGTAAAGGGTTAGGATAACTTCTTTGGATTTATGCTCAAATGACCTGCCTATAAAGCCAATTATTTTGTTTGCCTTCTTAACAACTTCTGAACATTGTTGACTCGGTTTTAGGTTACTCGATATTGTTACTCCCAGATCAGTTTCTCTGTTTACATTCTTAAGCTGAGTGCCATTCATCGAATAGTTTGCTTTCTCATTTAGGTATCCGACATGTAGTACTTTACATTTATCCGCATTGAAACTCATTTGCCAAATTTGGGCCCAACATGACAATTTATCTAGATTGTGTTGCATATCGTCAACTTGTTCTTTTGAGAGTACGCTATTTGCAATTTTTGTATCGTCAGCAAATTTTGAGATTGTGCAGGTGAGACCCTCATCTATGTCGTTGATGTAAATTAGAAAGAGAATTGGTCCTAGTACCGATCCCTGGGGTACCCCGCTACTTACATTGGTCCATTTAGATGCCTTACCGTTTTATGACTACCCTTTGCTTTCTGTTGCTGAGCCAATTTTCTATCCATTTCAACACACCGTCTTGTATTCCATGCGCTTTTAGTTTTAGCAGTAAACGTTTGTGGGGAACTTTGTGAAAGGCCTTTTTAAAATCAAGGTATATAATATCTACAGCTTTACTCTCATCGTAGAGGTTGAGGATATCGTGGAAGAAGTCTAAGAGGTTTGTTAAACAGGAACGTTTTTTTACGAAAAGCCGTGTTGAGTATCTTTAAGTATGTTATTTTCCTCTAAGTGATTTACGAGTCTGTCTCGTATGACCGTTTCTAGCATTTTACATACAACTGAGGTTAAGCTAATTGGACGATAGTTACTGGGTAGGGATTTGCTGCCTTTTTTTAATATCGGTGTTACGTTGGCTAGCTTCCACTGATCAGGCATAGTTCCAGACTGCAAGGATTTATTGAATAGTAATGTCAGTGGTTTGGAGAGCTCATTCTTAGCTTCCTTTAGAACTCTAGGCGAGATTGTATCAGGTCCTGGCGTTTTATTTACCTTGAGTTTATCTAAACAATTCAATACTTCTCTCTCTGTAACGGTGATATTGCTTAGAACATCTGAAATTATCAATCTGAATCGGCGATGGTGTAGGGATATCACTGAGGTCTTCTGTTGTAAAAACTGATGCAAAGAAGTATTGAGGGCATTACTCATTTGTACTTCGTCTTTGGTGTATTCTCCTTTTTCATCGACTAACGGTCCAACAGTTGAAGTAACTACTTTTTTCTTTCTGATATAACTATAGAATTCTTTCGGGTTTGTTTTACTTTGATTCGCAATATGTAACTCTAAGGTCTTTTTACTTTGCTTAATTAACTTTTGGCTTTGCGTCGTAGCTCTACAAATTTCACCCGTTCTTCGTCATTTTGTGAGGATTTTAATCTATCAT